>SRMA01025932.1:7530-52455 GCA_007224835.1 Danionella cerebrum
TATTGATGTCTAACAAATATAGCTTTTTTCTCTATGTCTTCCTCGTACACCTGATTAATTTCCTTCCTGACCTTGTTTAAATGAGTTAGAGTACTGGGTTTCTTATGTTTTATATGTTCTCCCTCTAGTTGCTTTAATGTTTCCTGTAAGTCATTTAGTTTTTTTTTTTTTCCTTTTTCTTATGTGAGGTAAGAGCTATAAGTTTACCCCTGATCACAGATTTCGACGCATCCCATAGAACACTTGGTGACACCTCTCCATTTTTATTAATTTCGATATATTCCTTTAACTCGTTTCGAATAGTTTCTTTGCATGCATTATCATTTAACACGCTTATGTTTAGACGCCAAAGTGAATCTTTTTTTGTTTCATCTAAATGCAAAGTTAGGTAGACTGGTGAGTGGTCAGAGATATCTCTGCTTCCAATCGTACATTCTGAGAGCCTATGTCGATCAGAGTTGTATGCAAATAAATAATCAATTCTTGAGTAGGAGTTTTGAGATGCTGAATAGAATGTATATTGTTTGTCCTTCGGGTGGGAGGTTCTCCAAACATCCAACAGACCTAGTTCCATCATTAATTTTTTTGTAATTCTTGCTCTAGGGGAAAGCTTCTTTAATGTGTTAGAAGAGTCGAGTTTAGGGTCTAAATGAGTATACCAGTCCCCTCCACATATTAACACTCCTGATGCTTTTGAAGCTATTAGCTGGAATATTTCCTTAATAAATGAATTGTCTTGGTCAGGTGGGAGATAGACATTAACTAATGTCACTTCCTTCTGATTCATAGAGCCCTTTACCAAAACATAGCGACCTTCTTTATCAGAGGTTTGAGAGATTATGCGGAAGTCTACATTGTTTGAGATCAGTATCGCCACCCCCCTTTTTCTGCCCTTTTCGTATGATGAGTAAAACACATTCTTGAAGCCTTTCAGTTTTAACTTTTCATGCTCTGCTTTACTCAGGTGAGTCTCCTGCCAAAATATGATATGCATCTTTTCCCTCTTCATTTTTGAGATTGCTTTGCATCTCTTGGTCGGATTGTGTAGCCCATTTACATTAAGGGTAATTACCCTATATTCCTGGAGTTGAATACGACTTTGTATTGGTGTTTTGTGCCTAGCTTGTCTGGTATCTTAGATGACCTTGTGAGAACCACATCTAAATTATAGAACGAGATAAAAACAATACGAACAATAACGTGAACTACGTTAAACAAACAACACAAAAAGGACTTCAGTTTGAAGACACCTATTGGACTCTTCTTAGCGAGGGGAAGATACTAGCTACACACCAGAGCCCCTCTATGGTGCAACGTTTGATGCCCTGCTACGGGTGTGGTATGCACCTGCTAATGTAAGAAAAGAAAAACATTTGCCCCGTGTCTAACGGTCAATCAAAATACAATGAGCTGCCCGTTCATTAATCAGTAACGAAATAAGAATAACAATACAATTTAAGGTTGCTTTGAATTAAATGAACGCAGTCGCGGACCACAGTCTTTGTAACACCACTAAAATAGGTTGATTTATAGTAATGTTTCCTCAGGAATATTTCAGTTAATTTACTCGCTGACCTCCGTCTGTAGATTAATGTAAGAGAGAGAGAGAACCATCGTCCCTGATCCTGACGAGGGCTCGTGTCTCGCCGTTCACTTCGGGCGATGAAAGCTTCGTAGTCTTTCTTTTATCCAGTCCTGACGGTTCTGCTGGGTTGTTCTGTTTTTTACTTTCTGCCATGATGTTTTGCGACTCTTTTCGGGGGCCTGAGTGACCGCGGTATCCCTCCTGTCGATCTGAAATCCCCTCTTCTTCAGGTCCTCCGCCGCTTCCTCCGCGCTTTCATAAGTGACCGGGCCTCCTTCAAAAAATACGCGCAGCTTTGCTGGTGGCGGAGTGTGAAACCGGAGCCCCTTTTCACGGAGAATCTTCCTGATTAGCGCATATGCCCGCCTTTTCGCCATAATCTCCATGGGGTAATCATGGTCGAAATAAATCCTCTTCTCTTCGTGAAAGACTTCCTTTTTCCTCCACGCGGTAAGCAGCACAGTCTCCTTAACTCTAAACTCTTGGAAGTGCACTATCACAGATCTGGGCTGTGCGTCTCCCGGGGGTTTGGGGCTGAGCGCTCGGTGGCATCTTTGAATGCAGAGATCCGTGTCGTTTAGCTCCAGTTCTTTTTTAAGGAAAGTGTCAATGAATTGGAGGATGTTATTTTTCTCTGCCCCCTCTGCAATGCCATATATGCGGAGATTGTTCCGTCTGGAGCGAGACTCTAAGTCGGTTAGTTTAGCCTGCACACTCTCCTGCTGCTGGAGAGCTTGGTTCAAAGCTTCTCGAAGTTCTGCCGATTCCTCTTCCACCTCGGCGATCCGGTTTTCGGCCTCGCTCATTCTGTCCGTTGTAATTTTTAAATCGGCCGCGATGTCTTCTAGCTTTCGGTACATTTCCTGACGCATGTCAGCTAATTCCTTTTTTAAATCAGTCCTTATTTGATCGCGGAGGCCTTTTATCTCTGTTTTCATCTCTTTGACCAGGGATTTTATGTCTGAGCGAATGCCAGCGACGTTCTCTTCTCCTTGACCGCCATTACTGCTGCCTTGTTCGTCCAAATCGTCTTCATTCGCCATTGTGTCACCTTTTCCGGGCATTTTTCCTTTACTCCTCTTTTGTGTGTCCCCTTCCATCGTAAATTCTCTATATAAATCTTTAGTTCTGACACTTTTAACGGGACATCAAACTCTGACCGAACGGGAGCGCGAAACTAAGCTGCCATGCGCTTCAGCGTGACACCGGAAGTCCAAGAAAGTGATTTCTGTTTTTCTTTTTGTTTATTCTCGAAGTGGATATTTTCTGTGTGATGGCATCTCTCTACTAACTCTCTATTTGGATCTTTATTTTGTTGTGACTGAAATAAAATTGTTGAGCCTCATTGATAAAGAAATAAAAACAAAATGTTAAACAGATTTAGAAACTCTTCACGAAAGAAAAGTGATGTGAGTGATGCAGAGCTTGTGTCCATTAGAGACTGATGTCTAGCAGAATCCCAGGGTGATGCTTTGTTTAAGGACACGCCCAGTCTCCTGGATCCTACTGCATTCCCATCTCCGAGGAAGTGAGAGTGAGGAAGAGGGAACAGAACACATTTTCTGTTTTCAATGTCTTTAAAATTTAACTCAACATTGTTTCACTTTACTCTTTCTTCTTATGAAACCTGATAATAATTATTGATTATAATCAAAAGCACAACATTCTGAGCTCTGCTGATATCCATCCCTCACATTTGATCTTGATGCAGATCTGTGAAATGTAAATTGAACTTGGAGACACAAGCAATCTTACAGTTACACTTTTGTATTTGTTTGAAATTCTATTTCTATGAAGGTGAAACTAATAAACTGTGACGCTGAATAAAACTCATTCTGATTAAAATAACACATTGTGTAAATCTTCTTATACTTCTGATCTAGAACGGCTAAAGAATTGTTCTGTGAATAAACATCACAGAAATGTATGAAACTCAAGAGAACTTCATTCATCCCTCAGGAACTTTTCTCTTACCCGCAGGACTCCTGGAAGTGGTTTCCCCCTGATGCTCCACCTCACAGCTGAACTTGTTGTTCTTGAGCTCCTCTGAGGAGACCCTGAGGGTGCTGGTCTTCTGGAAGGTTCCGTCAGCATTGGGAAGAAGCTGACCCAGATCCACGTCTTCATTATGCTCCTCTCCATTTTTCTTCCAGGTGATGGTGACTCCACTGGGGTAAAAACCAGTAGCGTGACACGAGACTGAAGAAGACTTCTGCAGCACTGACACCTCAGGAGGAGCTGAGAGAAGAAGAGGGAGGAAGTGAGGAGGTTGAGATAGGGAGAGAAAAAGGGTGAGACAATCATATGACAGAAAGGAAGAGAGGGAGAAAGAAAGTATAGGGGAGTGGGTGGCAGTGGAGAAAGTAAAATAAACAAAAAAAAGGGTAATGTTAAGTATTATTTAAGAAATTCATTCAGAAATGTAATCTATAAAATTCTAAACTATGATTATTAAAAACAATTCTATTAAAATTTCACACAAAATTCATTAACAATATTTTTTACAATGCCTTCTAGATGATAAAGTACTGAAATGTATTTTTTTATTCACCTGTTTTCTGCAGACTGCTCTTTCCATACTTCTTCAGCCAATCAATGCACACAGTGCTGAAGTAATTTTTATTATACTCAATAAAGCCTCTGTCATTGTTCCACTTCTGTACAGTGGGGACTCCTTGAGGCACTGGAGAAATCCATCTCTGCCCTTTAAAATCCAGAGACACAAAGTCCTCTCCATCATAACCATACTGCCAGAAAGCATCTGTTGCTTCAGTCTCATCGTCCCACTGACAGCCTAACATTTCCTGGACTGTGTGCACACCTGAAGAAGAGAGAGATTACGTGAGCGTTTCATTATGAAAAATCTACTAAATACTGAAATAATCTTTCTGCCAGAAATATCCAACAATAAAACAATGGAACATAACTAAAACATAAATACAACAATGAAAAAAATATAACTGTGAAAATTTTATTTGAATTGTTTGATAAGAGATTTTTCACTATGAAGTAGAGAGAAATATAGAGTTTATGCAGGATTTACTGTCAACAAAGATTAGGTACAAACATTTATGAAATACATAACTCTGCTTTACACCTGATATTAATTATTTTCTCTTTTTTGCTTTATTCATTCATTAAAAATAGATCCACGCATATTACAAGATCAAATTATTCATTATAGAAATTGTATAAAATGATAAGTTTGCTAATTGTCTTTTACATTATTTGAGTATTATGAACTTCATGGATTTGCACTGGAACACAATCATCCCAGAAATATAAACATTTTTATTTTCAAAGTGTCAAGAATAAGTGAGTAGAGAGATGCTGATCTAAAATTTTGATTCTTAAATTGAAGTGTTGAGTAAAAAATTAAACATTACACACGACGACACGATTATTCTGATCAAACTGCATCTGCAGAATATTTGTGATAATTTAACTCTGGCCTCTTTCAGCTTAAATCTTAATCAGATGCATCTCTAAACATAAAAAAAATGTTCACTAAATGTTCTCCACTTCTCATCAGACAAACACAGCATTTGTTCAGTTTCTGGAGAGAGAGAGAGTAAATCAATCAAGTCTCGTCTGAACCTGAGCAAACCACTCTTCAGGATTCTCTTACGAAAACAACATGATATTTGATGATGATGATGATGAGAAACCTTTATTTGTCACATACACTGTTACATGTAGCGAAATGGGACCCCTCTGGCCACAGACATAGACAGGGTGAGGACAGGCCAGTGTTGAGAGGTAGTATTCAAGTGTTAGTAGCCTCTGTGATCCGTCTAATTAAACCTCCTTCTTCCTTTCCATCTCTCATTCAGAGCACCTGCCCGGTTCATTTGCGCGCACCGGTTTCCCGTTGCGGCCTGATTAGCATGCCCTCTTAACGCTCCCTCTCTCGCTTCTCCCTGTCGGACTATTAATTCTATACTTCTGCCATACAGCGCTGCATGTAGTTACTGACCATTTACTCTCTCCTTCAGTCCGCTCCAGTCGCGAGAACGGATCTCCCGCGTGTCTCTCTCCCTGTCAGTAGACGAGCGGTTACGACGGTGGTTGCTTGGAGACCGGAGGCTTCCGCGGCTTTCCAGTCTGTTTTTTGGACAAGGCTTGTCTTTTAGTTGGAACTGTTCAGGCTCTCTCGCTGGTGGCTGAGTTTTTGCATTTTTATCTTTTCTTGTTATTAAAGACTATATTTTTTCATCTTGCATCTGGGTCCGCCTGTGCTTACCCATCTGCATCCTACATCAAGAGAGAAATAGAGAAATGGATAGACATTAGGTAAAGTAGCTCAAAAAAAGAGCCTTTTCCTCACTGTCCTTCAAAGGGCAGTGTGGAGTAGGTTTAAAAAAAAGCCATTGCAATCAAGCCCATATAGACAAATACAGGAAGAGTATTTATTATCATTTTTTATATATATATATATTTACTATTATTATTATTGAAAAGCAAGCAGCAGATTTAGGCTCAAACGCTTTATCTTTTCTTTGTCGTGTGCTCAAATATTTGAAGGGAAATACAGCCCTTTTGCCATTTTTTCAACACTTCCAAAACATTTAAAACTTAAGGAACACAAGTAACCGAGACAGGAATTTGATGCTCAAAAGCACCAACATAACCTAAACTCAAAAACACATTTAACAATTCAAACACTAAGATAAAGTTATTTCTGCTCAAAAATAGATGCTTTCCTTTCAGCGTTCCTTTAATAATCGAAACATCAGATTTCAATTCTGTTAATTCCTGGAAATATAAGTCACTTTAGAGAAAAGCGCTTGGCGAATGCATAAATGGGATGTGAATGTCATGTGACGGACGCAAACAGCATCCTCCCACTTTCCTTCATGAAACCAGTACAGAAGGCTGAGGCTGGTTTCAGAAAGGAGCAGATCCCATAGACTCCTCAGGTTACACTGATAAACTTTACATCAGATAAAACACACTCACAGCCTGCAGCAAACTCTATTTTTATTATATTGTACTAGTTTGATCTTCATCCGAACTGAAATGTAGAAATAATCCTAATCATGAGTTTAGATTATATTCAGCGAATCCCCTTACACCTGCTTATCTTTCAGAGCTGATGCTCTCCGTTCATGATTCTGTTCTCTCTGTTCATCCTGTACTGTACGCCTGGAGTCTCTTCCACCGTCAAACACACTCTTGGATGGGGGAGCTTTGAAATAAACTCACTGATGCTATACGAAGAACTCACATTTTCACACGGCCGTCATCTTAAGAATGAAAGAGAGGTTCTGATGGGAAGAAATCCAGTCACAGGTAAACAACCATGGCATTGACAATAAATCTGGAACTAGTGCCAATATATTTAATCATTTATGTTGAATATTGGGCTGGAAATAAATGTAGAAATGTTTTAATGAAGGCTGCATCATCAGTAAAGTAATGCTGAATATATAACACTACTGGAGTCTTACAATCATACAGCATCGAAGTACGAACTTTCACAACAGTAAGACTTCCTTTTCCTGATTTTCTTCATACTATTTCTGTTTTTCTTCCCACCGGAGTCTCTTTCATTCCTACATAAGCAGCCGCTTGTCAATGCATCTGAAAGCTTGATTTTTTCTTATTTTCTCATACTTTATTCAATATTCTGGACACTGTGCCCTTGATGTTTTAACCTGTTTACTGTTGTGAGGTGGCCTTAAGTGTAGCAGCTCTCCTCAAATAAAATGTATTATTATTATAAGAAGACGTTGTGTGTAGATAAGGGCAGCTCAACCAGGTCAACCAAGTCTATACTGGAAAAAAGAGTGGAGAGCTTGTAAGTATTTCTTAACTAATATAAGTTTATATCTTTACATGAACAGATTGAGTTGTGAATTAGTTTATGTTTGTTAAAATAACAAGATATTGAATATCTTTCCGTCATAAGATTGAGTTCGTTATCTCAACAAATGTTCCACACACAACTAACAATAATCTTGTTGAGAAAGGACTCAGTTTTTGAGAGCAGCAGGTCTGAACATCAGGGGTTTGTTAAGGAGAGCGATGACGAATTAATAATTGTTCAAATGAAGTGAAGATTCTAACGAATGCTGAGTGCGTCACAATTAATATATCGAGAGATGGAGGAAAGGTGTGATGCCAGCTCTTGAAGTTTACCTTCATTTACATAAACATGACTTAAAACATTTAATTTATGCTAAAGAGTAAATGTAAAGTAAAAAGTATCTCGGGCTATTGATGATTGTGGAAATGTGATGAGAAATTAGTTATTAGATGTAATTCTTTCTAGATAATTCCAGGTATATTGTTAAAAACATTCTGATAATGTTAAGATTGTTGAATATGAGCGATGCAGAAACTTATGCAAAATAATACATTTACCTTTTTAAGTAAATAGTGTGAACATTATTCCTGTGACAAACCAGAGCTGAGGAGATGGGTGTCGCTCCAGAATCTGATAGAATTAGTTTCACATGCGTCAAAACATTATATTTCCGTTCCAGTGGCAGCTTTACTCTGCACAAGTCACGACGCTGTTACCCATATTGATTTGACGATTCCTCATTGAACAAAATAATTTAATAGCTCTGTAATATTCCATTATTTCTAATATTATAGAGAGTTTGTGTACTTAAGCCCAATTATAAACTCTTTTAACATAAATCATTTTTCATATAGTGAGCATATACTAAATAAATACAAAATTACCAGTAA
Source organism: Danionella cerebrum (assembly GCA_007224835.1). Taxonomy (NCBI): domain Eukaryota; kingdom Metazoa; phylum Chordata; class Actinopteri; order Cypriniformes; family Danionidae; genus Danionella; species Danionella cerebrum. The sequence continues at coordinate 15,815 of SRMA01025932.1, forward strand.
CCCACTAACGACGATATGCGATAGAGAGTTTTGAAGACGGTGTCAAACAGGTTATTAAATAACCATTTACTGCTAACTGATTTAAAAGAGCTGTATCTGGTGGATAAACTAAATTTATTTTCAAGTAAACCTCCACTGATGCTGAAAGCCCTGCAGAGAACACAGCGGACAGAAATTGGCTGAAAACCACCAAAGCGAAATTGAAATTATATTTTAGAATAACATGATTAAAGAACAGAATCTGCTGTAAACCAGAGCCGCTCTGCTGTACACGGTTTCAAGTCAGACTGGAAGTAGCAATGGTTTCCAGCATGCAAACAAATTCTTCAGCCTTAACTGATTGTGGAGCGGCAACGGATCTTTTGTGTTAATGCCATTATCTCAGCTCTGCCCATTTCCCCTGCCTTTTTGCCTGTTCACTAGCATCTATTAGTGACACACTGCTGAGAAGTAAATGAGAGACAGCTGCTTTGTTTCACAATCCTCTCCAGAATATGCTTCACCATTCATCGTCAGGGATAAAAAACCCTTCTGTGAAGTTCTGCTCATCCTCCGAGTGATTTACTGCAGCGTCCGGAGAGCTGCTGCTTTTATGAGCGGTTAGATCGTGAGTCTGTCAGCTTCTCTAGGCTGGGGGCTATGCTGTGTTTTCTCTATTGTTTTTATTTTGTTGTGCTTTCTGTGGTTTGAAATGTTACACCGTGGTCTTTTGAACCTTGAGAGGCACTTAAAATAAAATGATTTATTAAATTATTTTCAAGAACACAACTTAAAAGCTTTGAGATCCCCATTAGAGATCTTAAATGAAACAATTTTTTTAAAAGCAGTTTCTTTATTCTTTATATAAATAAATCTCCTCCGCCTTCACTTTCTTCTGCCTCCATTAACACAGAATATCATCCTGATGAGGAAGAATCGTGTCTGTCATGACTCTGTCTTGTTCTACTTCATTTTCAAACAGTTGAGCTTGAACCATAGAAAAATTAGGCCAAGTTTGGCATTTGTCTGATACATTTGGAATCCATCTCATACTGGTGTGGGGTACGTGGGTCAAGCATGGGCTGGTGGTGCAGTTTTAATGCAGCACACCGGACATGGATCATCACAGTTTTGAGTGAAACATAATATTTCAAACTGGGAATAAAATGGATTTTTTTTATAAAAAATCCTCAAGAAAGTATCTGAATGATGAAAAGCTTGTGAGAGACTATTCATTTTTGAAAGAACTATGAAAGAACTTTTGTGTAATTCACACCAGGTATTTTTTCCTCAGAAACATGTTTTGTATTCACGGACGAAAAGGAAAAAAAAACCCAAATAAAATCAAATACGATATGACAAAAACAGATATTTTGTCAACTAATAAAAACAAGATAAAACGTGATTGGTCAACGCTTATTTTAAATGCAATCAGAATTAATTTTGGTCAGTGGTGTGTTTGCACCACTATTGCCCACCTCCCCTCCCCCCGTGACAGGCTGCACAGTGTTTTCCTCTCAATGGAACACTATGGAATCAAGACAAAGTTATCTACACAGTTGACAAACTTACATTTATTTTTTTAATTCTAAGTTTTTTTTCAAATGGCTTACGATGGCTCATTTATCCTGTAGATAAATTAGGCGGGACCATGTGATTGACAGCTATGGTTGACTGAACAGAGCCGTCTGACCGCTGTCATCATGTCATGAGAAAGATCATTTACGATGCAAACAATAAAATTCAGAAAACTTTATCAAATTCCTGTTTATGATACAAAACAGGCTGTGTATAATATATATTTTCTTTGACTAAAACTAGACAACAAAAAACAAACGACTAATATATGATTAAAGCTAGCATTTAAATTTCTTTAAAGGACTGTAACCAAAATGAAATGAAAATCTGATGTTAAAAAGGAACACTGCAGTGAAAGTAAAGAGAAGAGGAACGTGAGCCGTGTCTGGTGTCAGCATCAGAGACCCCCAGATCTCCACAGAGTGAAGCTCTTCATCAGCTCAAACACCACTAAACTTCTAAATACATTCAACTACACAATTATTTCATCAAGAGAATGCTTTTGATAAAGTTATTGATTTATTAAATCTTGCATCATGAGATCGTCTCTAACTCTCTAGATGCTCAGCGTCCGGGGTGCCATCAGCTCAGGTGCCACAATTCCATGTGAACCGGAACCAACAAATAATAGAACATTTCTTTCTAATAACCAGTTTATCATCCACAGTTTTCCTTTTTAAGTGCAAAGCAGTACAAGAAGTTTTGTACATGTTTACACTTTAAATCAAATGTAATGTTCTAAGAATATTATTAAAAACTGAGATTTCTTATGAAAAATAAATCTAATGTAAGGGCCGATGCGGAACTAAAAAACTCTAATAAAAGCGACTCGTACAAAGTTCATAACAATCATTGCTGTTATGAAGGAAACAGTATATTTTAGAACGTAATTGTTCTGTAGACATGTTGCTGATTATTCAGCAGCTGCTGTACGCTGCTCTCTGATTGGTCATAAACCGTCTCTGGTCAGAACAGTGTGGAGATGCTTTGAAACAACCTCCAGAACTAAGCAAAGGCTGGGAGTGAAATATGAAGAAACTTGTAAATCTGTGCTTGTGAAACTACAGTCACAGTCTGAAAGAGCCGCTGTGCTCCCTCTGCAGCAGACAGCCGAGGGTAAGTTCAGCATCCCACACTTCTCTGCTGAGGTGAAGAGAGCTGCTGGAGCCGAGTGTTTTAAACATCCTGAAACTAGAGCTGCATACGATACAAGAGCTGCTTTATCAGCTTCCATCTGTTTTTCATCATCAAGCGAGCTGCACCAGTGTTTAATTCCTTGTATTAGCAGACGTACTGTCATTTTGTCAGGTTTGAATTTTCTGTTTCGTGTGTCAACAAAAACAATTAAGAGCTGAACACCAGTAGGAATTTGCAATAGGAACAGTATTCTGAGATTGAGTGTTGCAAGCAAGGTATCCATGTTTTTCTATTATTTTCCAATAATTGCTTCCTGCACATTTGTAAATTAATAAAACCGTTTTATTGAATTACTGCAGGAATCTGTCAGAAAAGTTGTTTATTTGTTTGTTCTTTGTTTATTTAGTCAATGGCACAAACAGAAATGGAGCTTGACTCAATTAATACATGTTTGTTTGTATGTTTGTTTTATTTTTTTCATTACGAAGCAGATTTTAAATATGCTAATTCTATTAACAATTTTACATTATGCAAATTCTACAAAAAGCTTTAGGAAGCGAAGAGATAAGTCACTGGCAGATAATGCTGCTGAGTTTGTCTCTTTGTAAAACACACTTACCCTGTGACTGGTTAAACCTCTCCTTAGCGATCTGGATGTTGTTTTTGAAGACTTGATATCTGCCAATACTGTTTTGAGTCTGACTGTCCCAGTAATCTGCTCCTTCATTCTGTCTGGTCCACTCTGTCTTACCCACGGCTACCTTTGTGTCACTGTCAAAGTACATGAACTGTCCTTCGTCAACCAAACCAACTGCAGTGAACTCAGGGAAGCTGATGTCTCCAGACACAGCAGTATAGAAGTATTTCAGAGAGTGTGTTCCTGTTCACAGAAACAGAGCAATGTTGAGATCTATGATGATTATTTGATTATACGTTGATGTACACAAATGTAAATAAATTTTCTATTTCATGCAAAAACAGGTAAAAATATCTACATTTCTATTTTGTATCATTTAAAAAGGCGGCACATTGGTGCAGTGGGCAGCACTGTGGCCTTTCAGTTAGAAGGTTGCCGTTTCGAGGCTCGCCCCGTGCCTTTCTTGGTAGGAGTTTACATGTAATGCTTGTGTGGGTATCCCTGTAATGTACTGGTGACCTGCCCCCGCATCTCGCGTGAAGTGCACTGGAGATATAGACACCAGCAGACCCGTATGAGACCGAAACAAGTGGGTAAGAAGATTTTGGGATTAATTATTCAAATGTATAAGACCATACACAGTTGCATTTCCATTAAGTTATAAATATTGACACTTATGAATCTTATACAATATTTTTTTCAGAAAATACAGCACAAAACTATTTTCTGTACAACAATTCAGCAAAAACTAGCATTTTTTATTTTTTTATTTTCTTTACCCATTCTGTCAGGGTCACACTTTCTGCTAGATCTGCCAGGCAAAATGTTACAAGTGGAGTGACAAGTATGGAGTAACCCATACAACGAAATTCTGCATTTAACCCATCCAAATGCACACGCACAGCAGTGAACAGACACCGGAGCAGTAGGCAGCCATAGCTGTGGAGCCAGGGGAGCAGTTGGGGAAACTGTTGCTTTGCTTAAGGGCCACCAAAGTTGTGGTTGTCGCAGAGAGTGAGCTTTCAACATCATCCCACCTTTAGGAATTTAGAGTAACCAATGAACCCCGAGGAGACCCACACAAGCACAGAGAACATGCAAATTAATTAAAAAACATTGAAATGTTAAACATGACAATATTAAGAGATACACATTTAAAGTTCAGTATAAGTCTAATACAGTGAAACTGAACCAAAAACAATATAAATATATAACTTGAGATATAACACAATTTAAATATGAAAATGTTATTCTAAAATGTAGAATTAAATACAATTCTCTTGAGTTTATCATTAGTATTAAATCAATATTATCATCATCATCCTCTCGTTGTCATTTTCGGTTTTCCTGTTGAATGACTTTACTGCCACCTGGTGGTTAATATTGATATTAGAAATTCAAAATGCAAAATATAGATGATTCATTCATTATACTCTTCCAGTTAATAATGAGCATTTTATTTTAATTTATCTTATGTCTTAACTGTTTCTCAGACAAAATGATTTATTTTCGTGTAAAGCTGCTATAGAGGGGCTCAGAGACAAAGATCATCATCAGTCTCTGGGCAGAAAAACTGTTCTCAGGTCAGAAGTGAAACTAACCTGATGCAGAATAAACGAGTCTCTTATTCGTTCCTCATCAAACAAATAAAACACCAGTATATATAACAGTGGTACATATACATTTGCCCATTTAATTTAGTTTTCAGAATAATTATTGAAGCTCTAAACAAACTAAAGTAAAAGATTTTTGTCCACTTTTATGTGTTCATTTACGTAACTGACTTGTGTTTTTTTTCATAACTATTCAATAGTTAGAATGAAATGGAATTAAAATTCCAGTCACAAAAAGTAAAGAGTGGCGCGAAACTGCAAAAAATACTTTAACGAGGTTTAAAACGTCAAAACGCGCGAAACTATTGCATTCGCTGTCCAGGCAGGAATTAATTGATCAGAAAACATTAAAATGAAATGAATGTTCACTCACTAGCATTAGCCAGATGAACTCCGATGAGCAGAAGTGCTAGCAACTTCATCGTTGCTTTGCGGAAAGAAATAAATAAATATCAAAATCCGAGATCAATAAATGACTAGAAAACAAACTCCACGGATGTTTCTCGTGAACTGGTGAAATGTCCAGACGTGGATGCTGCATATACTAAGCGCTCTAAAATCCCGACCAATAGGCTTTCTCATTAAATCTGACGTCACTCGTATCTACGAAATCAGCCTTAAACTGGGTTTGATATAGAAACTGAAGGCAAAATGGTATGTTAATTCATAATTAATTATTTACGCATTCTACTATGTACAAATATGAATATGAATAAACATATGAATTACATATTTCGAGATTAAAATTACTGTACAACATGGATTTGTAACAGCCAAAGGAGCATGCAGTCCACCTAACATGTTATATTTATTTATTTGTTGCTTTATTTCAGTGTATTTGTTAGTTATATACACACTAGCAGGTTTTCTATATTTCCATGCTATCATTGTAGATAATAGCTACAAATGCTATGCATGAGTGCATCTAGAATCATGTAAACAAAAATTGATTTTAGATCCCTCAATAAATTTCTTTTCATGGCAGTACTACAAACTATTAGCTGGCTCTCAATGAGCTTCCACAAGTGCAATTGCAAAGAGTAAGGTGAGCTGTAATTTTGAGCCATTCCACCGAATGGGTGTCATTTCTGTCCCTGGGACTTTATATTTACATTTATGCATTTGGCAGACGCTTTTATCCAAAGCGACTTACATTTGAATGAACATATTTTTTTTCTGTCAGTTCTTGCTTTCTGGCTTTCCCTGGGATTTGAACCCACAACCTTTGCGTTGTTAGCTCTACCAACTGAAGAGTAATAAAATATGGTCCACTTTCCTCTGGCAAATCACTTAATCAAATCTGACTTATGACCATCCCAGCGAGGAAAAGAGGACCAACAGACACATCTTGTGGCAAGGATAAGCTCATCTGAGTCACCGGCTTCAGAAATTTCAAGGTAACAGAACATTACATTACATAGACATATCTTAATATGAACTATTGAAAGGAGTTTGTGCAAATTGGGTTTTTAAAAATTAAAAAAAAAAATCTGCTAAACAACCACTAAAAAGTAAAGCAACATGCTGCAAAGATTTGCTAAGCTTAAGAAACACAAGGATGGGTAATTAGACTGGAAAAGCTGTGTTGAAAGCTGCACCAGAGGACCTGGCCTCCAGTCACCTCCTGTCACCCAAAACCAATCCTAGTGGTTTTAAATGTGATGGACTGCAGAACGCAGAACAAATGCTCATTTGGGAAGCCCTGAGAGTTTTTATACAACATTTTATGAGACAACCTCACCACACTTATTGAGAGACTGCAGAGGGTAATAAAAACATTGCGATTCATAATCCAATGACTGGTTATTTAGAATAACTTATAGAAATATAAATCTTGAATGGACCGTGCAGTTCCCCCAATGTAAGCAGAGCTCTGTCCAGTGTGTAGAGAAAATGTTAATTTTTAATGTATTGGTAATATTAATGTTAATAAATGTTATGGATAATATTTTTGAAGCCTAGCCTTGATGTCTATAATGAGATTCCACTATTTAAATAGTCACGAAAATAAAGTAAAGTCATTAAATGTGCAAACTGCTCTGATCAAGGCAACGTCATTCTTTGACCCAAAACCAGATTGAAAACAATTGCTAGCTTTTCCAAGCTACAGAAAATAGACACAGTGTACTGGGCACACAATGAAATTGTATCCTGAAACAGATCATGATCTTGTCAAATCTCATGTCGACAATGCCTGACTACTGTTGTGTCTGAGCGCCATCTAGAGGAGTGTAACATCTAGTCCTGAAACAAAGCGTGTATCGCTATATTGTTGCTGTTGTTGCTTTTATTTGTGTTTATTTCAATCGAGGAAGGCAATGTTTCAAAATTAAGTGTAAACTCTCACAGACAACGATTCACTGTCGTCAAAAGTCCCCACGGGTCACAATTATTAAAACAAAAGTATGTAATGAATGCGCATGCGCACCCTCTAAACGTCAACCGGTCCCACTGGAAGTGAAAGTGAAACTGTTGAAGGGTCGGGGGATGTTTGGGGAAACCCAACAGCAGCGACAGATTAAACTCTGAATGCATCTTTCTCACAGACACTAGCAACATGTCGGAATTTTCGTCTATATACAGGATTATCTCAGCACTAGCTTTATTTCTAAAAGGTAAGCGTCGAGTATTTTGCTGTACATCAACTCAGTTTTTATATGTATTTTTATCAACATAATTCCTGAATGTCTCTTTGCAGTTTCGGGCACTGCGTGTCCGGTTCTGGAGTGCTGGTTTGTGCAGGAGGTGTCGGGTCGTGGAGGGGGTTTGTCCGTGCACATGAGTCAGGAGGAGTCTCTGATGTTCATCAGCACTGAAGGCTTCAGTGAAGAGACCAAGGCTGACCTCCATCCTCCGGAAGATATCTGTGCATCCAGGTTTTACTATGTGACTGGTCAGTGAAAGCTTTGTCTCTTTCTGTTTATCTGAAAGTATTTGCATACGTGATTATACATTTAATTAAATTTTTGTTTAAAACCGTTTGCTGTGTTTTGTTAGTCAAATTTGTCATGTTTTGCAAAACTTGTAAAACCCTTTTTTTATGGAAATGAAAATGGGTAAAATTAAAAAATACATTTTTTTATGATTTGGTATACCTCCATTATTAAGCCAGAATGCAATAATTCATAATAATTTCAGCCCTGTAAATGAAACACTTTCCTGTTCTGCTGGTATTACAACACAATTTAAGTCGTCTGAAGTTTTCAAATAAATAAATAAATAGAAAAAAATGATCTATTTGGTAACTATTTGAACATTTTATGCTGAAAGCTACTGGTGATTCAATGATCTATGCTGTGCTATGCTAAATGTGCTATCACCAGATCTGGGCATTGTTTAAAATACTTTATTATTGTGGGGGACATGTTGAATGAGCCAATCTAAAAACAAAACCAGTGTCCTTTTAAGACTATAAAAACCTTTGGTAAAAACTTAACTCCTATGCATTGTTTTCCTTCAGATCCAGCTGGGACGTTCTGTAGTGCCTCCCTGGACCCTCCCAAGGGCTCAGTAGTGAAACCCAAGTGTGAGATTTACCCGTTCATGCCTCACGCCTCAGTGGTCAGATGGGCATCATCCCTCACCGACTCTTTTCAGAGTCCAGTCTACTTGCAAGCTGATTGGTTCTCGGTGGCAGCTCAGGGCCTCGACGAGCAGCTGACTGTGTCTAATATAATGAGAGCAGTCCCAGAATCCTCAGAGCCCAGAGGTAAGAGTCCAATGCCCCTAACCTTCAGGAAAAACTACCAGTATATTCTAGAGAAAAGAGCCTTGGTATGTTTACCCTGCAAAATAAGAGTTCTGTGTATCGTTAAACATTGAGAAGAAACCATTACTATTTTAAGTTTTATTTATTACCACATTGCTTCCAGTTTAATGTTGCAATCTGTTTTTATATGCATTTTTCGTATCAAGATGTCCTTGTGTGACATGAAAGGAAGCCAAAAATGAATATTTACATTTACTCTCGTCTCTCCTGTAGCCCCTGCTCTCCAGCACCACCGTGGTTCTCACTATATGATCAATATAAAATTTAAAAAACACAGTTAATGGAGTTGGAGACTCAAACAGTGTCACATGTGTAAACTAATTTTAATTAATTTATTTAGATCATTTTCAGTCACACATGAGTGTCAAATTAAGTTCATAAAGATACATGCATTGAGTGCTCTGTTATTCTCATGGAATCAATCTTGTGTGATATATACAGTTTGATTTTACTGGGTAATCATTAAAAATGATAATCAGAGTATTGATTTCTGATTAATCATGGCTTGTGCTGCAATCTTTCATAAGGGAATGTGCTAAAAATAAAAAGCTAAAGTGTCCTTTCTGTTTCCTAGTCATCCTCAGCGTCTCCAGTAAAACCCCAGTGTTTCGCTCTAGACTGGGGGAACAGGTTCAGCTGGACTGTGGGTTCTGGGTGGACCCTTCGGCTCCTCTCCATGGCTCTGGTTTCTCTGTGGAGTGGAGGTATCAGTTCAGGGGCGAAGGACGACTGGTTCTGGCTTACGATGGTAAGAACGATCGGTTCATGGAAACGTCAGAGTCCGGGGCTGAACTTGACATCACAAACATCTACGAGACTGGAAACGCGTCTCTGATTCTGGAGGAAGCTCAAGTCAGGCACTCAGGAACCTACATCTGCACGGTTTACCTGCCTCATCTGATGGCACAGGTCGCTGTGGACCTGGAGATAATCGGTGAGATGATTGTGTGCCTCAATATTGATCCATATGAAGATTCTGAAGAGATTATATGTTTAGGTTTGAGTGATGTGTTTACATTTTACAAATTACAAATAACATATAAAATAGTTTTGACCAGTAATTTACTTTTTTATCCAAAAATCAATCAGGGACATTACCCGTCCTAAAAGTCCCATTGGAGCTGGGGATCCATTAGGCCACAACTGCCCAGTAAATAAAGTTCAAAACAATGTCAAATTAATCTACTTTGATTGAATGAGCTGATGTTTAAAAACAATTCTCACATTTTAAAAATAAATATAGTGGTTTACAGTTTTATATTTTTTTTGTTTGATCCTGACTGAAAGAATAAGACACCAGATTTGAGTCGAAATGAGATTCCACCTCAGGGTTATGGGGTGCTCCCTCAGAGACAGGGAGAAGAGCATTTCCTTAGTTCTTTCTCTCCCTGAGATTCGAACCCATTATCTTTTATTCACAGTACTCTGCTGGCTAAGACACAGGAAAGCTTGTGTATATATTAAAAATAAAACATTTAAATAAGTTTGTGCCTTAGATATCCTATGCCGAGACTTTATGTCTCTTGAAATTCAAATATATCAAATATAAAACATCAAATATTTATAAAAAATGACTATTTTATTTGTGTTTAGTAAAATGTCACTTAATTCAAAGACAAATCAGTAGCAGTATTTAATTTGTGAAGAATTGCTATAGAATATTTTTTTGTGAAGAAATATTTGTAGGGTTTTTATGCTTTGAAGTCTTTTCTAGACATCTTTAGCTTGATGCACTGGGCATCACATCGCTGAGGAACCAGAGCAGATGTAAATACATAAAGGTTTGACAATTATAAAATAAATAAATTCTTTTTCATCCAAGCTTCCAAAATTGCTTCCACAACCAGTAATTTTTCCCTCATAAATGTATCTTTTCAGAAACATTCACCAACTGTATGTTTAGCAAAGGCAGTGATAAACTTCTATTATTGCACTAGATAAATCAGGATTTAAAAAGAACAATAATACATTTAAACTAAAGAAGCTTAAAATTGATAAAATTGTATTATCGGTTATTTAGAACAATTCTGATGATTATTTCAGCATTTCATTCAGAACTATGAAAATAAAATATAAATACACTATAATAATTGTACAAGCAAATATATGCATGATATATAGATTTATTTTTTTATCTGTTCTGGTTAACGGGGAGAAAAATACCAATACATTGATCATGGGAATAATTATTAGCTGCTAACCCAAAAGCAACTTGATCCCATGACTCCTTAGGCCTGCTCCAGCACCACAAGCTGGAGATCATAAGACTATATTCAGCTTACATCATTAACTTTTGTGTTTCCTTGTTTAATCTTGCTCCACAGAGCCACCTGTGCTTTCCATCTTCCCCTCTCCTCTTCCTCTGCTGGCTCCGGGTCAGCTGTACTCTGCTCAGTGCGAGGCGTCAGGCTTTGCTCCTCACTCTCTGGAGTTGGGATGGGAGTTCACCGGAGCAGACGGAGAGACTCGATCTCTGGGTTCGGGGAGGGTAACAGGACACAGGCAGGCGTCTGACGGCACTTTCAGTCAGAGCAGCCATCTGGAGCTGGATGCAGGAAAACTGGGACTCGGGCGAGGAGGAGACATCACCTGTGTGGCCGAACATGAAGGAGGAACACGGAGAGTGACCGCAGCTCTCAGTGTGATCGGTGGGTTATTATCTCAGAGTCAGATATTTTCAGCGTTCGACAACTTAAAAGCAGTAAAAGTGGCTTAAGTTATCAAGTTTAAATTGCTAAAAATGTACTCCACTCATACCAAAATGTCAACAAGTTGTGTTTTAAAATGGAATTTGAAATGGTTTATTTGTATTTTTTTGTGCATAAAATATCTACTCCTAGATATAAATATATATAAATATATATATATATAAATATCTAATCTTTAAAATAAAATTAGATGTAGATCGGAACTCCTTTAGTTTCAGTTTGTTGTTGGACAACTGTGTCATGGTCAGATCAGCGAGGGTTGAGGTAATAAATGTTGTTCTTTTCAGGAGTCAGCGCTCCTTCCATTGAGGACTCGATGGCGATGGTTGCTGTGGCCCTTGTTCTTTATGGTTTAATCAAGTTTGTCTACTGGACAATCAGCTCTTCCGGTGAGTCTAATCATTCAATGAAAGAAATAAACCTATTGATTATTGTGTGTCTACACTAGACTGAAAATAAAACTAAAACTTAAATAATGTATGAATTAATTTATTTTTCTTGCAGACTCTGATGAAATAAAGGAAAAGGTAACTACTATTTTGCAAGATCTTAATACTTTCCATTTCCTTAATGTGTTTTTTTTTTCAAAACAGTTTTTGATGATTTATATCTGTCTGTTATTTAGAAGGATAACTAATCTTGAAGATGGAGCTGATCTTACATCTTGTCTTGCTGTCAAGTTTTAAAAAAAAAGCTGCATAAAGTGCAGCTACACTGGTGAGAAAATAGTCTTCGTAGATGCTCTTTATATTGCTCTTAACTTGAACTCGTCTGTTAGCTCTTTACAGGTTTTCATACTTACACTTTGTTGTTAAATGTATAAAACTGTAATTTCATGTTCTTATTGTGCCTTTGTGTTTTTTAACAACTTATGACTACTGTAATCCTCTGTTTTTAGGGTTTGAGGGTTTTTGTTAGAAAACAGTAATATTTTTTTTCTGAAAGATAGTTGGTTTTGCTTCAGATATTTGTTGAGGTTATTGTTCATTGCTACTGGACCACTCTGGAAGTCATATCACATTTTAAATTGGAAGTAATTTGTGTAAAAATGTGAACGAGAAGATAAATAATTGTCATGGGAATGTGTGAAGAATTTTGAGGTGTTTGATTTGTTGCAAATAAACAAAATAATGTTCTGTCATGTTTGCAAATTTACACTTCTTACACAGATGGTGGTGTAACGCAGACATTAGTGGCCACTATAGTTACTGCTAATATTCATATAAGATCCCTGGATATTCTAAAAGTATAGAGATAATCCCCTGGATGTTGCGATACCATCACAATTGCACTTCAGTTGTAGTTGCATTACCAGTAGACACCTGTTTATCTTTGTATTTTGTCATAATAAAAAAAAATATACTAAATAAATACTAGTAAAATTCAAGAATTCAAAAACCAGAGCCACACCTTAAAACTCTATGAAGTTGGCAGTGGCTTACTTCTGTTCCTTTCAGCTGTTCCCAGTTTAGGGGTTGCCACAGCGAATCATCCATTTTCCACCTAACTCTGTCCTCAGTATCCTCTACTCTTCCACCAACTAACTTCATGTCCTCTTTCAGCACATCCATATATCTCGTCTTTGGCATTCCTCTTGACCTTCCACCTCCAACTTCCTTCTACCAATTTAACCACTATCCTTCCTCTTGTCCATCCTTGTCACTTCTAAACTGAACCTCAACATCCTCATCTCTGCTGCTTCCATCTCTGCCTCTTGTCTCTTCTTCACTGCTACAGTTTCTAACTCATACATCATAGCTGGTCTCACTACTGTTCTGTACACCTTTCCTTTGATTCTTGCTGGCACTCTTCTGTCACACAACACGCCTGACACTTTTCTCCACCCACTCCAACCTGCCTGCACTCGTCTCTTCACCTCTTTTTCACACTCCCCGTCACACTGGACATGTGACCCTAAATACCTAATCTCTCCTTCTCTTCCGACTTACAGCTTACTTGTGGAGCATAACCACTCACTACATTCAACATCACCCCTTCAATCTCTAACTTCAAACTGATCACCCTGTCTGACACTCTTTTCACCTCTAAAACATTCCTCACAAACTCCTCCTTCAGGATCACTCCTACCCTATTTCTCTTCCTATCCACACCATAGTAAAACAGTTTGTATCCCTCCCAACACTACGTGCTTTGATTCCCCTCCGCCTGGTCTCCTACACACACAGAATATCTACCTTCCTTTTCTCCATCATGTTCGCCAGCTCTAAATCCCTTTGAAAGTTTTCTGTTTGGAACTCGATGTCTACATCTTTTTACATTTGGAACAATTTAAACTCGTACTGTTTTTTTTTTGCTCTTATAGGGAGCTCTGAAAAAGTTATTTTGTTTGGAAATTGTAAAATCTACATAAACAAGGGTTTCTTACGAGAATCAACACTGAGTTAATGATTAAAAGAGATCTCACTCAGAACAGAATTGTTATATTTATAATCACATTAATGTGTTTTCGGCTGAATTCTTGTATGATCACCTTTGAGAGAAAATGTAATTAATTATATTTTAATTTATAATGCTTTAATCTAAAGGCCAGATAATTATAAGCTACAGTTAAATACATTGAGGAAGGGAGTAGAAAACAGAAAGAATCCAGAGATCAGCAGTCTTATCCTTTGTTTAGCTGAAATTCGATCTCTACCACAGGAGTATAAAACTCAGAGCTGAAAGCACAGGGTCTCTCTCTTTTCTGTGTTTTCTCTTCACTGGCGCAGCGAATCCGTGCATGCTTAAGATCAGTACAATGAATTGTTAATCTGGTTATATTGAATAAACTCCCGCTGGTGCTGTGTTCCTGTCCACGCTGGTTCTGAGTGTTTCTTGATAGTAATAGAGATCATTTCGATAAAACATCCTAAAATCTTATTTATTGATTGTCTTTATTTGAACCACTATCCTCTCTAATTGCTCCTAAACTATAATCAAAACCATATAGAATTATATAGTACAAAAACTAAAGGTAGAAAAAGTTCTGAATTAGTTTTTTATTTTAGATTCCATTAATTAGCCAGTAATAACAGCATCTCAAACTCTTGGGTTCTCTCAAAGATCTTCAAGATGTGGTCACCTGAAATGTTTTTTTTTTTCCTCAGGAGTCTCACCAGAATTTCTTGTATTCTTCATGGATTTGGCATCATCAGTTTATGTTGATCTGAAGTCAGTTTGGGACACAGCTGAGAGCCCTCTCTGATAGCTGTTTAGGATTTACCAACTATTGGAAGAACCAGTCAGCTATCGTCCATTTTTATGTTAAGAAAGTAAGGTCAGTGAGTGAGTTTCTGAGCATTTTTAATGAATATAGAAGATGCTATGTAACAAAAAACAAAACATTATAGCTTTAATTGAAATTTGTTAAGTGTGGTTTGGATAAAATGGTTGGTGATCTGTAGGTCTGTGTGGTCATGACCAAAGTTTAATTTCATTATAGAAATCACTTAAAAACTACTTTTTTGAGACTGTAGGCAGCACAAAGCCCATTCTGATTTTTCATTCCAAAATAATTATTGTTTATGTCACTTATAATTACAAAATGAGCTCTACTCTACTGAATACTTTTATGTATTTCTCTGGATAAAAACCAGTTAAACTTTGCTTGAATATTTAGTTATATGAGGCTGATAAGTTATTAGTTACATGAGTTGTGAACATGGAAAGCTTTTATAAATAGAAAGTGTTAATATATGTATTTATATATGGAACGTTATCATTTAATGTATGGGGAGGCATGGTGGCACAGTGGGTAGCACTGTGTCCTTTAAGTAAGAAGGTCACTGGTCTGAGGCTCGCTTGCGAGGGTTTTCTTCTGGGTACACCGGTTTCTGTGAAAAACATGCGTCAGGTTCATTTAAGACTTTAAATTCAAAATTGCGACTATTCTTCATAAAAGAGACGGACAGAATTTAATTCATCTTGTCGTATAGCAGCATGAAAGACACACTGTACATTCTGTACAGAGCTTTATTTACCGGTAATCAAAACATAGGAGTTGAATATGTTGAAACACAAAAGCGCTTTGTAACCTTGACTACAAAAAATGTACAAATTTATTAAACAAAATGCAAACACTGCTCTGTACTTCGGCCCTTCATCTAAACATTACATAGTAAACACATGAACCCAAACATACAATAGTGAAAGAAAATATACAAATTATTAATCTAATTAATCTCATATTAGGATAAATTCTGTGTAAGTTGTGGACATACCCAACACTAAACACACAATAAACTACCACTCTGTACATGACCCTTCCACAAATCTTTCCAAAAAAACATTACAGTAAATATCCAACTTTCCATCACCCTTAGTATTACATTTATGATTCAGTGTCATAAAGGAAACTGAAAATTTTATTTGAATTGAGAAATTTATTCTGTCAATCTTATACAAACTCTTGAGGCTCTGTAATAAAACGTTTATTGACAGAATACAAACCAGCGATGAATACGTCAAGAAACAGCAAATTTAGACTTGATTGATTCAGATCTTTGAGCTTAAGTCAGTCCATCACCTGTGTGTGTGTGTGCATGGGTGCGTGTGGGGGTGGGTGGGTGTGTGTCTGTGTGTGTGTCCAGGGTTTTAAGCCTGTGGAGCTTCTGGTGAGCTGCGGTTTAAGCTCCCATCATCAGAACCTGAAACACATGAAACATGAAACAACAAAAGACTCATTAATGAACGTCTTGCCTTTCCCACAAATAATTAGATGTTTATTAACCTTACTATAATTAACCATCAAGTGAAACTTTTAAAACATGTCGAGAAACTCACCGCTGACAGGTCTAAAGCCTGAAAAACAACCAAAGAAGTGTAAGTGTATGGTCAGTTTAACTAAGCTAAAAACAAATGGTAGAACACACTATAGATTGAATTATAAGAAAAATAGACCAAACGGATCACAAAATAAATATTTTAATAAACATTTTATGACATCATTCTAATCTACATGGGGAAGTAGGTGCTTTGTTTGAGCTGGACAGTTTTGTTATCTCCAGGGGAGTGAACATTTATAAATGTAAAGATCTTATGAAGATCTTCTCATCAGAGCGTGTTCTCACCTGATCTCATCTTCCACACAACAATCCCGAGAGCAATGGCGAGACAGAGAGCAAGAAGGGCACTAGCAGCTCCCAAAATCATGCCCATGGGCAAAGGATCTGAAAAATAGGAGCAGACGTGAATAGCTTTAAGAAAACAGTGTTTCCCATAACATTATCTTAGGGGACGCACCATCCCCTCAAGGAAACACTGTATCACTACAGAAAAATCCAGATGTTTTATTTAAATACATTTTCTGACATAAAGTGACATAAAGGCAATGTCTCAAATGATTAGTGCCCTTATCTCTTTATGCAACGAGAATGTTTCTTGATGCTAGCTTTTTGTTGTTTACATTTTATATTAAGTTGACCCTTCTCTAATTTCTCTTTAGACGAAATGTAGTGTAAGACAAGTGTTATTACAGAACATGAAAGAATTCCTCACAGCTCACTTCGTTCTGATATTAAGTGTTCACTCCTGAGCAATAGCTGATCTCACTCCTGACTGCAGATTCTATTTTCTGTAAGTTTTCTGTAAGTTTCTCATATTTTCTTTCAAACAACCTAGAGTAGTTGATGAAAGGTGTTTGGTGCTTTCCTGGTTTGAGCTTCTATAAACTTTGTGAAACATCTTCAGTTTCTCCTCGTGATTGTGACATGGAACATCCCTTCCTTCAGTTGAGATTTATTCTTCAACAATGAGCAAACCTCTTTCTCTCTATATAGTTTCTGTGGCTTCTTCACCAGGTTTTTACCAAGACAGTGTAATGTTATTTTAGAAAAAAAAGGAGGAAATGCATTATATTTTTCTGGATTTGGACTTTAGTTTATGGGCCACGGACAGTTCAGCACAGAGTCCAGCAGAAAGCACTGTGTTGAAAGTACTACACAATGAATAACCTCGAGTTACATTTTGATGTTATTTCTATTGTAAATATCAGGTTCAAGTTTGAAATTTTCCCTTGTGTGCCTTTTTCCATTCATTTTTATTCCGGCCAGACTAGCAGCTCTTTTTGTTCTGCTCTGATTATTCAGATCTTTAGTTCCCGGTTTTCTTCACTAAGTTCACAAAAACAGTGTTTGACTTTGCTCCCACGAGGCATGAGGATTTCTTCTGTGAGGTTCCATTCTGAGACATCAGATGCTGACAGTGACAATCTGAAGAAAGTGATTTCTGTTTTTCTTTTTGTTTATTCTCGAAGTGGATATTTTCTGTGTGACGGCTTCTAACTTCTTTCTAACTCTCTATTTGGATCTTACTTTTGTTGCGACTGAAATAAAATTGTTCAAGCCTCATTGATAAAGAAATAAAAACAAAATGTTAAACAGATTCAGAAACTCTTCATGAAAGAAAAGTGATGTGAGTGATGCAGAGCTTGTGTCCATTAGAGACTGATGTCTAACAGAATCCCAGGGTGATGCTTTGTTTAAGGACACGCCCAGTTTCCTGGATCCTACTGCATTCCCATCTCCGAGGAAGTGAGAGTGAGGAAGAGGGAACAGAACACATTTTCTGTTTTCTATGTCTTTAGAATTGAACTTAACATTGTTTCACTTTACTCTTTCTTCTTATGAAACCTGATAATAATTATTGATTATAATGAAAAGCACAACATTCTGAGCTCTGCTGATATCCATCCCTCACATTTGATCTTGATGCAGATCTGTTAAATGTAAATTGAACTTGGAGACACAAGCAATCTTAGTGAAGCTGACAAACTGTGACGCTGAATAAAACTCATTCTGATTAAAATAACACATTGTGTAAATCTTCTTATACTTCTGATCTAGAACGGCTAAAGAATTGTTCTGTGAAGGAACATCACAGAAATGTATGAAACTCAAGAGAACTTCATTCATCCCTCAGGAACTTTTCTCTTACCCGCAGGACTCCTGGAAGTGGTTTCCCCCTGATGCTCCACCTCACAGCTGAACTTGTTGTTCTTGAGCTCCTCAGAGGAGACCCTGAGGGTGCTGGTCTTCTGGAAGGTTCCGTCAGCATTGGGAAGAAGCTGACCCAGATCCACATCTTCATGATGCTCCTCTCCGTTTTTCTTCCAGGTGATGGTGACTCCACTGGGGTAAAAACCAGTAGCATGACACGAGACTGAAGAAGACTTCTGCAGCACTGACACCTCAGGAGGAGCTGAGAGAAGAAGAGGGAGGAAGTGAGGAGGTTGAGATAGGGAGAGAAAAAGGGTGAGACAAACATATGACAGAAAGGAAGAGAGGGAGACAGAAGGTATAGGGGAGTGGGTGGCAGTGGAGAAAGTAAAATAAATTAAAAAATGGTAATGTTAAGTATTATTTAAGAAATTCATTCAGAAATGTAATCTATAAAATTCTAAACTATGATAATTAAAAACAATTCTATTAAAATTTCACACAAAATTCATTAACAATATTTTTTACAATGACTTCTAGATGATAAAGTACTGAAATATATTTTTTTATTCACCTGTTTTCTGCAGACTGCTCTTTCCATACTCCAGATACTTCTTCAGCCAATCAATGCACACAGTGCTGAAGTAGTTTTTCTCATACTCAATCAGGCCTCTGTCATTGTTCAACTTCTGTACAGTGGGGACTCCTTGAGGCACTGGAGAAATCCATCTAAACTCTTTCAAATCCAGAGACAGAAAGTCCTCTCCATCATAACCAAACTGCCTGAAAGCATCTTTTGCTCCAGTCTCATCGTCCCACTGACAGCCGTACATTTGCTGAAATGTGTGCACACCTGAAGAAGAGAGAGATTACGTGAGCGTTTCATTATGAAAAATCTACTAAATACTGAAATAATCTTTCTGCCAGAAATATCCAACAATAAAACAATGGAACATAACTAAAACATAAATACAACAATGAAAAAAATATAACTGTGAAAATTTTATTTGAATTGTTTGATAAGAGATTCTTCACTATGAAAAAGAGAGAAATATAGAGTTTATGCGGGATTTACTGTCAACAAAGATTAGGTACAAACATTTATGAAATACATAACTCTGCTTTACACCTGATATTAATTATTTTCTCTTTTTTGCTTTTGTTCATTCATTAAAAATAGATCCACGCATATTACAAGATCAAATTATTCATTATAGAAATTGTAAAAAATTAACAGTTTGCTAAATGTTTTTAAAATTATTTGAGTATTATGAACTTCATGGATTTGCAGTGGAACACAATCATCCCAGAAATATAAACATTTTTATTTTAAAGTTTCAAGAATAAGTGAGTAGAGAGATGCTGATCTAAAATTTTGATTCTCAAATTGAAGTGTTGTGTAAAAAATTACACACGACGACATTACACACGACGACACGATTATTCTGATCAAACTGCGCCTGCAGAATATTTGTGATAATTTAACTCTGGCCTCTTTCAGCTTAAATCTTAATCAGATGCATCTCTAAACATAAAACAAATGTTCACTAAATGTTCTCCACTTCTCATAACATTTATTTATTTATTTAACACAACATTTATTCAGTTTCTTGAGAGAGAGAGTAAATCAATCAAGTCTCGTCTTCTTCTTCTTCTTTTCCTTTCGGCTGTTCCCAGTTTAGGGGTCGCCACAGCGAATCATCCTTTTCCACCTAACTCTGTCCTCAGTATCCTCTACTCTTGCACCAACTACCTTCATGTCCTCTTTCAGCACATCCATATATCTTGTCTTTGGTCTTCCTCTTGACCTCTTGCCTGGCATCTCCATCTCCAACATCCTTCTACCAATATAACCACTATCCCTCCTCTGCACATGTCCAAACCATCTCAACCTGGCCTCTCTGACTTTGTCTCCAAAACAACCAACCTGAGCTGTCCCTCTGATGTGCTCGTTCCTAATCTTGTCCATCCTCGTCACTCCTAAACTGAACCTCAACATCCTCATCTCTGCTACTTCCAGCTCTGCCTCTTGTCTCTTCCTCACTGCCACAGTCTCCAACCCATACATCATAGCTGGTCTCCCTACTGTTCTGTACACCTTTCCTTTGATTCTTGCTGACACTCTTCTGTCACACAACACCCCTGACACTTTCTCCATCCACTCCAACCTGCCTGCACTCGTCTCTTCACCTCTTTTCCACACTCCCCGTCACACTGGACTGTTGACCCCAAATACCTAAACTCCTGCACCTTCTTGACCTCAGCCCCTGTAACCTCACTGTTCTATTTCCCTCCCTCTCGTTCAAACACATGTATTCTGTCTTGCTGCGACTGACTTTCATTCCTCTTCTTTCTAGAGTTGACCTCCAACTTTCCAGGTTTTCCTCCACCTGCTCTCTGCTCTCACTACAAATCACAATGTCATCTGCAAACATCATTGTCCATGGAGATTCCTGTCTGACCTCATCTGTGAACCTGTCCATCACCATAGCAAATAAGAAGGGACTCAAAGCTGATCCTTGATGTAGCCCCACCTCCACCTTGAACTCCTTTGTCTGACCTACAGCACATCTCACTGCTGTCTTACTTCTCTCCTCCATATCCTGAACTACTCTGACGTACTTCTCTGCCACTCCTGACCTCCTCATACAGGACCATAGCTCCTCCCTCGGCACCCTGTCATACGCTTTTTCTAAATCCACAAAGACGCAGTGCAGCTCCTTCTGACCATCTCTGTACTTCTCCATTAGCAATCTCAGAGCAAAAATTGCATCAGTAGTGCTCTTCCTGGGCATGAAGCCATACTGCTGCTCACAAATATCCACTTCTCTTCTTAGCCTGGCTTCCACTACTCTTTCCCAAAGTTTCATTGTGTGGCTCATCAACTTTATGCCTCTGTAGTTGTTACAACTCTGCACATCACCCTTGTTCTTAAAGATTGGTACTAGGACACTTCTCCTCCATTCCTCAGGCATCTTCTCACTCTCTAAAATCCTGTTGAATAACCTAGACAGAAACTCCACTGCTGTCTCTCCTAGACACTTCCACACCTCCCCTGGTATGTCATCTGGACCAACAGCCTTTCCACTCTTCATTCTCCCCAGGGCCTTCCTCACCTCATCCTTTTTAATCTTTTCAGCTTCCTGCTCTACAATATTCACATCTTCCTCCCTTCTTTCCCTTTCATTCTCCTCATTCATCAACTCCTCAAAATACTCCTTCCATCTTCCCAGCACACTCTCCTCACTTGTTAGCACCTTTCCATCTCTATCTTTAATCACCCTTATCTGTTGCACATCCTTCCCATCTCTGTCTCTCTGTCTCGCTAATCTATACAATTCCTTCTCGCCTTCCCTCGTGTCTAACCTGGCATACAACTCATCATATACTTTCTGTTTGGCCTTTGCCACCTCCCTCTTCACTCTGCGCTGCGATTCCTTGTAGTCCTGTCTACTTTCTTCAGTCCTTTCAATGTCCCACTTCTTTTTAGCTAGCCTCTTCCTCTGGATGATGTCCTGTACTTCCTCATTCCACCACCATGTTTCTTTATCTTCTTTCCTTCTTCCAGCTGACACACCTAGCACCGTTCTCCCTGTCTCCCTGATCACTTCTGCTGTAGTTTCCCAGTCATCTGGAAGCTCTCCCTGACCACCCAAAGCCTGTCTCAGCTTCTGTCTGAATTCCTCACAATCTTCTTCCTTTTTCAACTTCCACCACTTGGTCTTCTTTTCAATCTTTCCTCTTCTCTTCTTCCTGACCACCAGAAACATCCTACACATCACCATCCGATGCTGTCCACTGTACCATACCACTACTTTACAGTCTCTGACCTCTCTCAGATTGGCTCGTCTACAAAGGATGTAGTCTACCTGCGTACTCCTACCTCCACTCTTGTAGGTAACTCTATGTTCCTCCCTCTTCTGGAAATAAGTATTAACTACAGCCATTTCCATCCTCTTGGCAAAGTCCACCACCATCTGTCCTTCTAGGTTCCTTTCCTTAACACCGAACCTGCCCATCACCTCCTCATCACCTCTGTTGCCCTCGCCAACATGCCCGTTGAAATCTGCTCCCACTACTACTCTCTCTCCTCTGGGAACACTCTCAATCACCTCATCCAACTCACTCCAAAATCTCTCCTTCTCTTCCAACTTCCAGCCTACTTGTGGAGCATAACCACTCACTACATTCAACATCACCCCTTCAATTTCTAACTTCAAACTGATCACCCTGTCTGACACTCTTTCCACCTCTAAAACATTCCTCACAAACTCCTCCTTCAGGATCACTCCTACCCCATTTCTCTTCCTATCCACACCATAGTAAAACAGTTTGTATCCCCCTCCAATACTACGCGCTTTGCTGCCCTTCCACCTGGTCTCCTGCACGCACAGAATATCTACCTTCCTTCTCTCCATCATGTCCACCAGCTCTCTACCCTTCCCTGTCATTGTACCAACGTTAAGAGTCCCTATTCTCAGATCTATACTCCTGCCTTTCCTCTTCTCTTTCTGTCGACGAATCCTTCTCCCTCCTCTCCTTCTTCGACAAACAGTAGTCCAATTTCCACCGGCACCCTGTAAGTCAACAGCACCGGAGGCAGTCGTTGTTAACCCGGGCCTCGACCGATCCGGTATGGAAATCGATTTGGTGACTCGCATATTTGGTTTTTGGCATTTTTTACGCCCGATGCCCTTCCTGGCGCAACCCTCTCTATTTATCCGGGCTTGGGACCGGCACAGAAGTCACTGGCTTGCAACCCCTGTGGCTAGATTCAATCAAGTCTCGTCTGAACCTGAGCAAACCACTCTTCAGGATTCTCTTACGAAAACAACATGATATTTGATGATGATGATGATGATGATGAGAAAACTTTATTTGTCACATACACTGTTACATGTAGCGAAATGGGACCCCTCTGGCCACAGACATAGACAGGGTGAGGACAGGCCAGTGTTGAGAGGTAGTATTCAAGAGAGAAATAGAGAAATGGATAGACATTAGGTAAAGTAGCTCAAAAAAAGAGCCTTTTCCTCACTGTCCTTCAAAGGGCAGTGTGGAGTAGGTTTAAAAAAAAGCCATTGTAATCAAGCCCATAGACAAATACAGGAAGAGTATTTATTATCATTATTTATATATATATATATATATATATATATATATATATATTTACTATTATTATTATTGAAAAGCAAGCAGCAGATTTAGGCTCAAACGCTTTATCTTTTCTTTGTCGTGTGCTCTTATATTTGAAGGTAAATACAGCCCTAATGCCATTTTTTCAACACTTCCAAAACATTTAAAACTTAAGGAACACAAGTAACCGAGACAGGAATTTGATGCTCAAAAGCACCAACATAACCTAAACTCAAAAACACATTTAACAATTCAAACACTAAGATAAAGTTATTTCTGCTCAAAAATAGACGCTTTCCTTTCAGCGTTCCTTTAATAATCGAAACATCAGATTTCAATTCTGTTAATTCCTGGAAATATAAGTCACTTTAGAGAAAAGCGCTTGGCGAATGCATGAATGGGATGTGAATGTCATGTGACGGACGCAAACAGCATCCTCCCACTTTCCTTCATGAAACCAGTACAGAAGGCTGAGGCTGGTTTCAGAAAGGAGCAGATCCCATGGACTCCTCATGTTACACTGATAAACTTTACAGCAGATAAAACACACTCACAGCCTGCAGCAAACTCTATTTTTATTATATTGTACTAGTTTGATCCTCATCCGAACTGAAATGTAGAAATAATCCTAATCATGAGTTTAGATTATATTCAGCGAATCCCCTTACACCTGCTTATCTTTCAGAGCTGATGCTCTCCGTTCATGATTCTGTTCTCTCTGTTCATCCTGTACTGTTCGCCTGGAGTCTCTTCCACCGTCAAACACACTCTTGGATGGGGGAGCTTTGGAATAAACTCACTGATGCTATACGAAGAACTCACATTTTCACACGGCCGTCATCTTAAGAATGAAAGAGAGGTTCTGATGGGAAGAAATCCAGTCACAGGTAAACAACCACGGCATTGACAATAAATCTGGAACTAGTGCCAATATATTTAATCATTTATGTTGAATATTGGGCTGGAAATAAATGTAGAATCCCACGGGCTGTTTTAATGAAGGCTGCATCATCAGTAAAGTAATGCTGAATATATAACATTACTGGACTCTTACAATCATACAGCATCAAAGTACGAACTTTCACAACAGTAAGACTTCCTTTTCCTGATTTTCTTCATACTATTTCTGTGTTTCTTCCCACCGGAGTCTTAATTTCATTCCTACGATGGCAGCCGCTTGTCAACGCATCTGAAAGCTTGATTTTTTCTTATTTTCTCATACTTTATTCAATATTCTGGACACTGTGCCCTTGATGTTTTAACCTGTTTACTGTTGTGAGGTGGCCTTAAGTGTAGCAGCTCTCCTCAAATAAAATTTGTTATTATTATAAGAAGACGTTGTGTGTAGATAAGAGCAGCTCAACCAGGTCAATCAAGTCTTTACTGGAAAAAAAGAGTGGAGAGCTTGTAAGTATTTCTTAACTAATATAAGTTTATATCTTTACATGAACAGATTGAGTTGTGAATTAGTTTATGTTTGTTAAAATAACAAGATATTGAATATCTTTCCGTCATAAGATTGAGTTCGTTATCTCAACAAATGTTCCACGCACAACTAACAATAATCTTGTTGAGAAAGGACTCAGTTTTTGAGAGCAGCAGGTCTGAACATCAGGGGTTTGTTAAGGAGAGCGATGACGAATTAATAATTGTTCAAATGAAGTGAAGATTCTAACGAATGCTGAGTGCGTCACAATTAATATATCGAGAGATGGAGGAAAGGTGTGACGCCAGCTCTTGAAGTTTACCTTCATTTACATAACCATGACTTAAAACATTTAATCTATGCTAAAGAGTAAATGTAAAGTAAAAAGTATCTCGGGCTATTGATGATTGCGGAAATGTAATGAGAAATTAGTTATTAGATGTAATTCTTTCTAGATAATTCCAGGTATATTGTTAAAAACATTCTGATAATGTTAAGATTGTTGAATATGAGCGATGCAGAAACTTATGCAAAATAATACATTTACCTTTTTAAGTAAATAGTGTGAACATTATTCCTGTGACAAACCAGAGCTGAGGAGATGGGTGTCGCTCCAGAATCTGATAGAATTAGTTTCACATGCGTCAAAACATTATATTTCCGTTCCAGTGGCAGCTTTACTCTGCACAAGTCACGACGCTGTTACCCATATTGATTTGACGATTCCTCATTGAATAAAATAATTTAATAGCTCTGTAATATTCCATTATTTCTAATATTATAGAGAGTTTGTGTACTTAAGCCCAATTATAAACTCTTTTAACATAAATCATTTTTCATATAGTGAGCATATACTAAATAAATACAAAATTACCAGTAACCCACTAACAACGATTTGAGATAGAGAGTTTTAAAGTTGGTGTCAAACAGGTTATTAAATAACCATTTACTGCTAACTGATTTAAAATAGCTGTATCTGGTGGAGAAACTAAATTTATTTTCAAGTAAACCTCCACTGATGCTGAAAGCCCTGCAGAGAACACAGCAGACAGAAATTGGCTGAAAACCACCAAAGCTGATGTGAAATTATATTTTAGAATAACATGATTAAAGAACAGAATCTGCTGTAAACCAGAGCCGCTCTGCTGTACACGGTTTCAAGTCAGACTGGAAGTAGCAATGGTTTCCAGCATGCAAACAAATTCTTCAGCCTTAACTGATTGTGGAGCGGCAACGGATCTTTTGTGTTAATGCCATTATCTCAGCTCCGCCCATTTCCCCGCCTTTTTGCCTGTTCGCTAGCATCTATTAGTGACACACTGCTGAGAAGTAAATGAGAGACAGCTGCTTTGTTTCACAATCCTCTCCAGAATATGCTTCACCATTCATCATCAGGGATAAAAACCCTTCTGTGAAGTTCTGCTCATCCTCCGAGTGATTTACTGCAGCGTCCGGAGAGCTGCTGCTTTTATGAGCGGTTAGATCGTGAGTCTATCAGCTTCTCTAGGCTGGGGGCTATGCTGTGTTTTCTCTATTGTTTTTATTTTGTTGTGCTTTCTGTGGTTTGAAATGTTACACCGTGGTCTTTTGAACCTTGAGAGGCACTTAAAATAAAATGATTATTATGAATTATTTTCAAGAACACAACTTAAAAGCTTTGAGATCCCCATTAGAGATCTTAAATGAAACAATTTTTTAAAAGCAGTTTCTTTATTCTTTATATAAATAAATCACCTCCGCCTTCACTTTCTTCTGCCTCCATTAACACAGAATATCATCCTGATGAGGAAGAATCGTGTCTGTCATGACTCTGTCTTGTTCTACTTCATTTTCAAACAGTTGAGCTTGAACCATAGAAAAATTAGGCCAAGTTTGGCATTTGTCTGATACATTTGGAATCCATCTCAAACTGGTGTGGGGTACGTGGGTCAAGCATGGGCTGGTGGTGCAGTTTTAATGCAGCACACCGGACATGGATCATCACAGTTTTGAGTGAAACATAATATTTCAAACTGGGAATAAAGTGGATTTTTTATAAAAAATCCTCAAGAAAGTATCTGAATGATGAAAAGCTTGTGAGAGACTATTCATTTTTGAAAGAACTATGAAAGAACTTTTGTGTAATTCACACCAGGTATTTTTTCCTCAGAAACATGTTTTGTATTCACGGACGAAAAGGAAAAACCCCCAAATAAAATCAAATACAATATGACAAAAACTAAAGTAAACAGATATTTTGTCAACTAATAAAAACAAGATAAAACGTGATTGGTCAACGCTTATTTTAAATGCAATCAGAATTAATTTTGGTCAGTGGTGTGTTTGCACCACTATTGCCCCCCCCCCTCCCCCTGTGACAGGCTGCACAGTGTTTTCCTCTCAATGGAACACTATGGAATCAAGACAAAGTTATCTACACAGTTGACAAACTTACATTTTTTTTTAATTTTAAGGTTTTTTTCGAATGGTTTACGATGGCTCATTTTTCCTGTAGAAAAATTAGGCGGGACCATGTGATTGACAGCTATGGTTGACTGAACAGAGCCGTCTGACCGCTGTCAGCATATCGTGAGAAAGATCATTTACTATGCAAACTATAAAATTCAGAAAACTTTATCAAATTCCTGTTTATGATACAAAACGAGTTGTATATATATATACATATAACAGGCTGTGTGTCAGGGGGCTGTGACCCAGACTCAAATCAGAGATCTGAAATCATGGCCATACAGCCTCCGCACGGAGCAGTTGGGACACTGTTAATGTTCTGTGTTTCTGCTTCATAAAGTAAATCAAGACGGGCACAGTCGTGGGATCACGATGGTCGTTCCTCTTAAATGATGTTCTCACACTGTTCTTTATATTTTTCATCAGTTTGTCGAACGCAGTGCACATTCTAAAGCTTGTATTAAGCTCGTATAACCGTATTAAGACGAGCAAACTGAATCCCAAAGAAGGATCTTGTAATGATAGAAAATGTATTGTGAAATACAAGTTTTCAAGTTTTGATTTCTCATAAAAGCAAGTGCAAATAATAAAATAGTAATAGAAAAGTTTTTATTTTTACTTTAATTTAGTCAAATTACACCAAAACTGTTGAATTTTTAGTCCTAAAATATATATTTTCTTTGACTAAAACTAGACAACAAAAAACAAACGACTAATATATGATTAAAGCTAGCATTTAAATTTCTTTAAAGGACTGTAACCAAAACTAAATGAAAATCTGATGTTTAAAAGGAACACTGCAGTGAAAGTAAAGAGAAGAGGAACGTGAGCCGTGTCTGGTGTCAGCATCAGAGACCCTCGGATCTCCACAGAGTGAAGCTCTTCATCAGCTCAAACACCACTAAACTTCTAAATACATTCAACTACACAATTATTTCATCAAGAGAATGCTTTTGATCAAGTTATTGATTTATTAAATCTTGCATCATGAGATCGTCTCTAACTCTAGATGCTCAGCGTCCGGGGTGCCATCAGCTCAGGTGCCACAATTCCATGTGAACCGGAACCAACAAAAAATAGAACATTACTTTCTAATAACCAGTTTATCATCCACAGTTTTCCTTTTTAAGTGCAAAGCAGTATAAGAAGTTTTGTACATGTTTACACTTTAAATCAAATGTAATGTTCTAAGAATATTATGAAAAAACTGAGATTTCTTATGAAAAATAAATCTAATGTAAGGGCCGATGCGGAACTAATAAACTCTAATAAAAGCGACTCGTACAAAGTTCATAACAATCATTGTTGTTATGAAGGAAACAGTATATTTTAGAAAGTACTCGTAATTGTTCTATAGACATGTTGGTGATTATTCAACAGCTGCTGTACGCTGCTCTCTGATTGGTCATAAACCGTCTCTGGTCAGAACAGTGTGGAGATGCTTTGAAACAACCTCCAGAACTAAGCAAAGGCTGGGAGTGAAATATGAAGAAACTTGTAAATCTGTGCTTGTGAAACTACAGTCACAGTCTGAAGGAGCCGCTGTGCTCCCTCTGCAGCAGACAGCCGAGGGTAAGTTCAGCATCCCACACTTCTCTGCTGAGGTGAAGAGAGCTGCTGGAGCCGAGTGTTTTAAACATCCTGAAACTAGAGCTGCATACGATACAAGAGCTGCTTTATCAGCTTCCATCTGTTTTTCATCATCAAGCGAGCTGCACCAGTGTTTAATTCCTTGTATTAGCAGACGTACTGTCATTTTGTCAGGTTTGAATTTTCTGTTTCGTGTGTTAACAAAAACAATTAAGAGCTGAACACCAAAAGGAATTTGCAACAGGAACAGTATTCTGAAATTGAGTGTTGCAAGCAAGATATCCATGTTTTTCTATTATTTTTCAATAATTGCTTCCTGCACATTTGTAAATTAATAAAACCGTTTTATTGAATTACTGCTTGAATCTGTGAGAACAGTTGTTTTTTTTTTTGTTTTTTGTTAATTTAGTCAATGGCACAAACAGAAATGGAGCTTGACTCAGTTAATACATGTTTGTTTGTTTGTTTTACTTTTTTCATTACGAAGCAGATTTTCTTGACCGTTAAAATTTAATAATATGAAAATTCTACAAAAAGCTTTAGGAAGTGAAGAGATAAGTCACTGGCAGATAATGCTGCTGAGTTTATCTCTCTGTAAAAAAACACACTTACCCTGTGACTGGTTAAATCTCTCCTTAGCGACCTGGATGTTGTTTTTGAAGGATTGATGTTGGCCAATCAAGCCCTGAGTCTGACTGTCCCAGTAATCTGCTCCTTCATTCTGTCTCATCCACTCGGTCTTAGGGACGGCATTATTTGTATTGCTGTCAAAGTACATGAACTGTCCTTCATCAACCAAACCAACTGCAGTGAACTCAGGGAAGCTGATGTCTCCAGACACAGCAGTGTAGAAGTATTTCAGAGAGTGTGTTCCTGTGCACAGAAACAGAGCAATGTTGAGATCTATGATGATTATTTGATTATACATTGATGTACGCAAATGTAAATATATTTTCTATTTCATGCAAAAACAGGTAAAAACATCTACATTTCCATTTTGTATACCGGTAATTTAAACAGGTGGCACATTGGTGCAGTGGGCAGCACTGTGGCCTTTCAGTTAGAAGGTTGCCGTTTCGAGGCTCGCCCCGTGCCTTTCTTGGTAGGAGTTTACATGTAATGCTTGTGTGGGTATCCCTGTGATGGACTGGGGACCTGCCCCCGCATCTCGCGTGAAGTGCACTGGAGATATAGACACCAGCAGACCCGTATGAGACCGAAACAAGTGGGTAAGAAGATTTTGGGATTAATTATTCAAATGTATAAGACCATACACAGTTGCATTTCCATTAAGTTATCAATATTGACACTTATGAATCTTATACAATATTTTTTTCAGAAAATACAGCAAAAAACTATTTTCCGTACAACAATTCAGCAAAAACTAGCATTTTTTTTTTCTTTACCCATTCTGTCAGGGTCACACTTTCTGCTAGATCTGCCAGGCAAAATGTTACAAGTGGAGTGACAAGTATGGAGTAACCCATACTACGAAGTTCTGCACTTAACCCATCCAAGTGCACACGCACAGCAGTGAACAGACACCGGAGCAGTAGGCAGCCGTAGCTGTGGAGCCAGGGGAGCAGTTGGGGAAACTGTTGCTTTGCTTAAGGGCCACCACAGTTGTGGTTGTCGCAGAGAGTGAGCTTTCAACATCATCCCACCTTTAGAAATTTAGAGTAAACAATGAACCCCGAGGAGACCCACACAAGAACAGACAACATGCAAATTAATTAAAAAACATTGAAATGTTAAACATGACAATATTAAGAGATACACATTTAAAGTTCAGTATAAGTCTAATACAGTGAAACTGAACCAGATACAATATAAATATATTACTTGAGATGTAACACAATTTAAATATGAAAATGTTATTCTAAAATGTAGAATTAAATACAATTCTCTTGAGTTTATCATTAGTATTAAATCAATATTATCATCATCATCCTCTCGTTGTCATTTTCGGTTTTCCTGTTGAATGACTTTACTGCCACCTGGTGGTTAATATTGATATTAGACATTCAAAATGCAAAATATAGATGATTCATTCATTATACTCTTCCAGTTAATAATGAGCATTTTATTTTAATTTATCTTATGTATTAATTGTTTCTCAGACAAAATGATTTATTTTCGTGTAAAGCTGCTATAGAGGGGCTATAGAGACAAAGATCATCATCAGTCTCTGGGCAGAAAAACTGTTCTCAGGTCAGAAGTGAAACTAACCTGATGCAGAATAAACGAGTCTCTTATTCGTTCATCACCAAACAAATAAAACACCAGTATATTTAACAGTGGTACATATCCAGTTTGTCCATTTAATTTAGTTTTCAGAATACTTATTGAAGCTCTAAACAAACTAAAGTAAAAGATTTCTGTCCACTTTTATGTGTTCATTTACGTAACTGACTTGTGTTTTTTTTATTTTTCATAACTATTCAATAGTTAGAATGAAATGGAATTAAAATTCCAGTCACAAAAAGTAAAGAGTGGCGCGAAACTGCAAAAAATACTTTAACGAGGTTTAAAACGTCAAAACGCGCGAAACTATTGCAGTCGCTGTCCAGGCAGGAATTAATTGATCAGAAAACATTAAAATGAAATGAATGTTCACTCACTAGCATTAGCCAGATGAACTCCGATGAGCAGAAGTGCTAGCAACTTCATCGTTGCTTTGCGGGAAGAAATAAATAAATATCAAAATCCGAGATCAATAAATGACTAGAAAACAAACTCCACGGATGTCTCTCGTGAACTGGTGAAATGTCCAGACGTGGATGCTGCATATACTAAGCGCTCTAAAATCCCGACCAATAGGCTTTCTCATTAAATCTGACGTCACTCGTATCTACGAAATCAGCCTTAAACTGGGTTTGATGTAGAAACTGAAGGCAAAATGGTATGTTAATTCATAATTAATTATTTACAAATTCTACTATATACATCTAATGGTGCCTTTTATTCTTTACTGAATAAAAATATGAATTACTTTTCGTGATTAAAATTACATGTCAAAGGAGCATGCAGTTCACCTAACATATATATTTATATAACTAACAAATTCACTGAAATAAAGCAACAAAAAATAACATGTTAGGTGGACTGCATATATATATATATATATATATATATATGTTAACAGTTCATTACATTACATAGACACATCTTAATATGAACTATTGAAACTATTGAGTTTGTGCAAATTGGGTTTTTAAAAATCAAACAAAATCTGCTAAACAACCACTACAAAGTAAAGCAACATGCTGCAAAGATTTGTGTAGCTTTAAAAAAAAACAAGGATGGGTAATTAGACTGGGAAAGCTGTGTTGAAAGCTGCACCAGAGGACCTGGCCTCCAGTCACCTCCTGTCACCCAAAACCAATCCTAGTGGTTTTAAATGTGATGGACTGCAGAACGGAGAACAAATGCTCATTTGGGAAGCCCTGAGAGTTATTATACAACATTTTATGAGACAACCTCACCACGCTTATTGAGAGACTGCAGAGGGTAATAAAAACATTGCGATTCATAAACCAATGACTGGTTATTTAGAATAACTTATAGAAATATAAATCTTGAATGGACCGTGCAGTTCCCCCAATGTAAGCAGAGCTCTGTCCAGTGTGTAGAGAAAATGTTAATTTTTAATGTATTGGTAATATTAATGTTAATAAATGTTATGGATAATATTTTTGATGCCTAGCTTTGATGTCTATAATGAGATTCCACTATTTAAATAGTCACGAAAATAAAGTAAAGTCATTAAATGTGCAAACTGTTCTGATCAAGGCAACGTCATTCTTTGACCCAAAACCAGATTGAAAACAATTGCTAGCTTTTCCAAGCTACAGAAAATAGACACAGTGTACTGGGCACACAATGAAATTGTATCCTGAAACAGATCATGATCTTGTCAAATCTCATGTCGACAATGCCTGACTACTGTTGTGTATTTCAATCGAGGAAGGCAATATTTCAAAATTAAGTGTAAACTCTCACAAACAACGATTCACTGTTGTCAAAGGCCCCACGGGTCACAATTATTACAACAAAAGTATGTAATGAATGCGCATGCGCACCCTCTAAACGTCAACCGGTCCCACTGGAAGTGAAAGTGAAACTGTTGAAGGGTCGGGGGATGTTTGGGGAAACCCAACAGCAGCGACAGATTAAACTCTGAATGCATCTTTCTCACAGACACTAGCAACATGTCGGAATTTTCGTCTATATACAGGATTATCTCAGCACTAGCTTTATTTCTAAAAGGTAAGCGTCGAGTATTTTGCTGTACATCAACTCAGTTTTTATATGTATTTTTATCAACATAATTCCTGAATGTCTCTTTGCAGTTTCGGGCACTGCGTGTCCGGTTCTGGAGTGCTGGTTTGTGCAGGAGGTGTCGGGTCGTGGAGGGGGTTTGTCCGTGCACATGAGTCAGGAGGAGTCTCTGATGTTCATCAGCACTGAAGGCTTCAGTGAAGAGACCAAGGCTGACCTCCATCCTCCGGAAGATATCTGTGCATCCAGGTTTTACTATGTGACTGGTCAGTGAAAGCTTTGTCTCTTTCTGTTTATCTGAAAGTATTTGCATACGTGATTTGGAGTTACGTTTGAATGAATTATCTGTTACCATTTAATTAAATTTTTGTTTAAAACCGTTTGCTGTGTTTTGTTAGTCAAATCTGTCATGTTTTGCAAAACTTGTAAAACCCTTTTTTATGGAAATGAAAATGGGTCAAATTAAAAAATACATTTTTTTATGATTTGGTATACCTCCATTATTAAGCCAGAATGCAATAATTCATAATAATTTCAGCCCTGTAAATGAAACACTTTCCTGTTCTGCTGGTATTACAACACAATTTAAGTCGTCTGAAGTTTTCAAATAAATAAATAAATAGAAAAAAATGATCTATTTGGTAACTATTTGAACATTTTATGCTGAAAGCTACTGGTGATTCAATGATCTATGCTGTGCTATGCTAAATGTGCTATCACCAGATCTGGGCATTGTTTAAAATACTTTATTATTGTGGGGGACATGTTGAATGAGCCAATCTAAAAACAAAACCAGTGTCCTTTTAAGACTATAAAAACCTTTGGTAAAAACTTAACTCCTATGCATTGTTTTCCTTCAGATCCAGCTGGGACGTTCTGTAGTGCCTCCCTGGACCCTCCCAAGGGCTCAGTAGTGAAACCCAAGTGTGAGATTTACCCGTTCATGCCTCAGGCCTCAGTGGTCAGATGGGCATCATCCCTCACCGACTCTTTTCAGAGTCCAGTCTACTTGCAAGCTGATTGGTTCTCGGTGGCAGCTCAGGGCCTCGACCAGCAGCTGACTGTGTCCAATTTAATGAGATCAGCCCCAGGATCCTCAGAGCCCAGAGGTAAGAGCCCAATGCCCCTAACCTTCAGGAAAAACTACCAGTATACTCTAGAGAAAAGAGGCTTGGTATGTTTACCATGTTCTGTGTTTCGTTAAACATCGCATACTTTAAAGGGGACCTGGAAAGAATCTTAATGTCAGAAAGATGTAAAACAAGAGCGATGCAATTCATCAAATATTGATTACAATGTTCATTTGGAGATTCAGCGATTGAGAAGAAACCATTACTATTTTAAGTTTTATTTATTTCCACATTGCTTCCAGTTTAATGTTGCAATCTGTTTTTATATGCATTTTTCGTATCAAGATGTCCTTGTGTGACATGAAAGGAAGCCAAAAATGAATATTTACATTTACTCTCGTCTCTCCTGTAGGCCCTGCTCTCCAGCACCACCGTGGTTCTCACTATATGATCAATATAAAATACAATTAATGGAGTTGGAGACTCAAACAGTGTCACATGTGTAAACTAATTATTAGCATGTCATTTATTTAGATCATTTTCAGTCACACATGAGTGTCAAATTAAGTTCATAAAGATACATGCATTGAGTGCTCTGTTATTCTCATGGAATCAATCTTGTGTGATATATACAGTTTGATTTTACTGGGTAATCATTAAAAATGATAATCAGAGTATTGATTTCTGATTAATCATGGCTTGTGCTGCAATCTTTCATAAGGGAATGTGCTAAAAATAAAAAGCTAAAGTGTCCTTTCTGTTTCCTAGTCATCCTCAGCGTCTCCAGTAAAACCCCAGTGTTTCGCTCTAGACTGGGGGAACAGGTTCTGCTGGACTGTGGGTTCTGGGTGGACCCTTCGTCACCTCTCCATGGCTCTGGTTTCTCTGTGGAGTGGAGGTATCAGTTCAGGGGCGAAGGACGACTGGTTCTGGCTTACGATGGTAAGAACGATCGGTTCATGGAAACGTCAGAGTCCGGGGCTGAACTTGACATCACAAACCTCTATGAGACTGGAAACGCGTCTCTGATTCTGGAGGAAGCTCAAGTCAGGCACTCAGGAACCTACATCTGTACGGTTTACCTTCCTCATCTGATGGCACAGGTCGCTGTGGACCTGGAGATAATCGGTGAGATGATTGTGTGCCTCAATATTGATCCATATGAAGATTCTGAAGAGATTATCTGTTTAGGTTTGAGTGATGTGTTTACATTTTACAAATTACATATAAAATAGTTTTGACCAGTAAATGACTTTTTTATCCAAAAATCAATCAGGGACATTACCCCTCCTAAAAGTCCCATTGGAGCTGGGGATCCATTAGGCTACAACTGCCCAGTAAATAAAGTTCAAAACAATGTCAAATTAATCTACTTTGATTGAATGAGCTGATGTTTAAAAACAATTCTCACATTAAAAAATAAATTCTACCTCAGGGTTATGGGGTGCTCACTCAGAGACAGGGAGAAGAGCATTTCCTTAGTTCTTGCTCTCCCTGAGATTCGAACCCATTATCTTTTATTCACAGTACTCTGCTGGCTAAGACACAGGAAAGCTTGTGTATATATTAAAAATAAAACATTTAAATAAAGTTTGCACCTTAGATATCCTATGCCGAGAGTTTATGTCTCTTGAAATTCAAATATATCAAATATAAAACATCAAATATTTATAAAAAAAATGACTATTTTATTTGTGTTTAATAAAATGTCACTTAATTCAAAGACAAATCAGTAGCAGTATTTAATTTGTGAAGAATTGCTATAGAATATTTTTTTGTGAAGAAATATTTGTAGGGTTTTTATGCTTTGAAGTCTTTTCTAGACATCTTTAGCTTGATGCACTGGGCATCACATAGCTGAGGAACCAGAGCAGATGTAAATACATAAAGGTTTTACAATTATAAAATAAATAAATTCTTTTTCATCCAAGCTTCCAAAATTGCTTCCACAACCAGTAATTTTTCCCTCATAAATGTATCTTCTCAGAAACATTCACCAACTGTATGTTTAGCAAAGGCAGTGATAAACTTCTACTATTGCACTAGAT
The DNA here is from genome assembly GCA_007224835.1 of Danionella cerebrum. Lineage (NCBI taxonomy): Eukaryota > Metazoa > Chordata > Actinopteri > Cypriniformes > Danionidae > Danionella > Danionella cerebrum. The sequence continues at coordinate 52,170 of SRMA01025932.1, forward strand.
AAATCAGGATTTAAAAAGAACAATAATACATTTAAACTAAAGAAGCTTAAAATTGATTATTGTATTATCGGCTGTTTAGAACAATTCTCGTGATTATTTCAGCATTTCATTCAGAACTATGAAAATAAATTATACACTATAATAATTGTACAAGCAAATATATGCATGATATATAGATTTATTTTTTTATCTTAACGGGGAGAAAAATACCAATACATTGATCATGGGAATAATTATTAGCTGCTAACTCAAAAGCAACTTGATCCCATGACTCCTTAGGCCTGCT
>SRMA01025933.1:17357-40795 GCA_007224835.1 Danionella cerebrum
TTTTCAACTGACAAATACATATTATCCACCAACAGACAAATCAATTTTTGTGGCAGGTAAAAAACGAATCTAAATATAGAAGCCATGCATCACCCTCATCCAGCTTCCTGCTTTGTTTCTCATTCTTTCTTTCTCCTTCAAACCCAAACACAAACAAACACATGGGACACACACAAAGCACACGTCTGCTTTTCACCCTTGCGTACGTGCCCATCAATCTCTGTGATATATTCAAGCTTTCACTTTTTTTCTACGTCTGGCTTGATCTCATCGGTGCCTGTGCTCCCTCGTTTGTCTTTGACAGCCGCCTGTTGTTCTCCACAAGAGCTATTCATCTCTGTGTCAGTCACTAAACAGGAAGTCCCACGGTGAAGACCCGCTCATTAATATAGATCTGATCAGGGCCAGACAAAAGATGCAGCATGTGGATTGGTTTCTGCTCGCGGCCCAGATGAGGAATCGGCTCGCAGCGCAGAATTGTCTACCAGACAAAACACAGCCCACAAACTGCAAGGTGGAAACGAATGAGGGAATAAAATGTAAATCTGACGATCTGCCATTTGGAATTAATACACCAAGATGTGCCAAATGTCATGACCATATGTAATTTATACCCTTTAAATGAGTGATCCCCAACACCCGGGTCACACAGGAAATCATTATTTACATTTAATTAAAGGGGTCCTGACATTGTTTCATTTTTAATATAATTTGTAGTTCACATTGGTGTAATTGTATGGGAAATTTGAGTCTTTACCCAAAAAAGTATGTTTAATTAAAATCACATTAAAACCTGTTGTTTCCATCGAGCCGCCAGCAGAAACAATAATTGAAATTGATTTTTCATACAGTTTTAGTGATGACCCAGATGTGAACGTTTCCTCTATGTAAAGCACTTGAACATATGTTTAATAAACTTAATAAGTTTGATAAACTCAATTATCAGTTAAAAAAGGTCTTGTTTTGTTTTGTGAGTAAAAACATTTAAGCAAAATGTCAAAAAGAATTGAGGCTCCCCCTAACGAGATTCAAATCAGAGTCAGCCACAATTACCACAAATACACAAATACTACAGGTAAGTGCCCTGAAATTAGTAATTATTCGAAGCATATCAGCACTTTCTAGTTGCTTATTAGGATTCAGGCTCAGCCTTGAATGTTTTCAGCCCTAAGATAAAATTATTTTCAGACCAAGTTAGAACAAAAATGATAAAATATTGTAGCAGGTGGCGAGAGACACGGACACACCGGCACTATTCAAGGTCGCACAGGGCCCTTTAATAAAAATGGTACTGCTCTGTCCATTGGTGGTGAACAGGTGCGGGGAGCTGAGGTGAGGTTTCTGGACCAAATGTGTGGGATATTGGTGAGCTGGTGCATCCGCCATGCTCCAGTCTCCGAGCGGACTTGATGCAGCACCCGGCACGCCACTCTGGGCGAAGGAGAATACAGCTGAGCCTAGTGACTCAGCAGGCGAAACTAAAGACCTGGTCAGTGGGCACCGCCTGGGCTCCTTCGGCTCCTGGTGGCTCTCGCGGCGTCCAAATATTCGCTTTTCTCACGCTGAATGGTTTAACTCTCCCTTTCTTCGGCTGCATCCCATTAAGTGTGCATGCAGGCTGACAAGTCACACCTGAAAAGTGCACCCAGGCTAATGAATCACACCTGACAAAGCCCTGCTACCTCATCAGAATATCTTGGCAGTAGCTCCAGGTCAATGATAAGGTTATATACTTCTACTTCCAGGTTTCTTTCCACCAGAACATCTTGAAATGGTTGCCACGTGACTCTATTCTGAAAGATATGATCTGGCCTTGTAGTTCTGTTTAGAATCTGGGAAGGCATGTGCTAAGTGAGTTGGGGCTTTTTGGAAAGACCATTGGGAACAAAATTACAGTGCACATCTGTGGCTAGAATCATCAGAACCATGGGTACAGGTAACCATCACTATATTTCATTGCAGACACTGTAGAATTTAAACTAAAATAAAGACTAGTTCATTCAAGGGACAGTAGAAAGATAAAGTGTCCATTCATGACACTTGTGGTCTGATGGTGTTTAGTTTGCAAATTGATTTTTGATGGATCTACATTTAAAAACCCCTAAGAGACCAGATTATTAAATTCACCAAGCAAGTCCACCACCAAAGGGCCAAAATATACAGCAGGCCTGCAATTTTATTCATCGAAATCTCAGCTGGGATCTTACCCAGTAATTTACACCTTCATTAAACATACCTTCACTTCTCTACAACCAATAGTTTCTCTTCTACCTAAGTACATCTCAATTATGCTGGATCTGATAGAAAGGAACACATTGTTGTGAACAAAATAATTAGGTGGACTGCTCTAAAAGTGTTGCTACTTGCCATTGTTCCCTTTGTCTCTGAATCATTGATGAACAGTCAGCCTTAGAATCTCAAGATTTATGCATTTAACCAATTAGTCTTACAATGTGGGAAATACTGCACGCAATTTGTTGTTCGTTTTGACAAAGTATCAGTAAATCAGTGATTACACAACAAAACTGTGTCCTGCATTCCAGCATTTGCTAAGAATAACAGAGTCAAGGCTGACAAACTCATCTTATCTCTTTAAAGCCAGCAGCCGTCTAGTGGCTGCAACACTATTATCACTGCTCTGTCAAAGTGTGGCTAAGCTGCATGGAGAAATATTACACTTGGCAGAGAAACAGGTATTCTACTTGAGCCAGGAAAGAGCCTCATGCGGCCATGCCTGTTTACATTCACTTTCAAAGGTTTAACGTGTGTCTGTGAGAAAGACAGTGAAAAGAGATAGTGTTCAGTCGAACCTTCCATCCAAGAACAATCAATAACATTGCTTTAATGCTCAAAGATTAAATCAAAAATTAAAACAACAACAAAGTCAGACTTTCATGAACCTATTGAAACCACTACTATTCAAAATAATAATTTATACTCTGCTTACCATACAGTTGTGCTCATTTCATTTTGATTTCCTGGCCATTTTTTGTTTTTATTTATTTATTTAATATTTTTATTATTATTTTTTTCCAGAAAATATTGTCAACTAAATGCCATTTATGTACATGGGACTTCATTTTCCAACCTGCTTATTCCTTTTTGGGGTCACGGGGGTCTGCCAGCACACATTGGGCGAGAGTTGGGGGTGCAGCCTGGACAGGTCGCCAGTCCATCGCAGGATCCCCTTTAGGTTAATTCACACCTAAGGGGAATTTAGATTATTCAATTAACCTATTTAATGCGTGTTTTTGGGATTGTGGGGGAAACTAGAGTACCCGGAGGAAACCTACACAAGCACAGGGAGAACATGCAAACTCCTTCCAGAAAGATCACTGGCTGTAAAATTAAATTATATTAAAAAAGATCCACACTAAATAATAGCAGTTATTTTTGTCCCCAGTCTCTGATGCTACAGTTCACCATAAAATATAATGATAAAGATCTTTAGAAAGAAATAGAATCTTTCTTTTGTATTGATATGTAAATATGTAAAAATAAATATGTAAATTATAAATGTATAATGTTTGTTTCCATGTTTATTTCTTAGATAAAAAAAAACAGCTTTTTCTCATTCATGTTACCCTAACCCATCCCCCTCCTGAAAAAATGAGCGATTTCCATAAGTCTGCTGTATCACTTGGATCTTTAGAAGGCCATGGGAAAAGCAAAGGTAAGTTCTCTCAATTTTTTATTTATATTATTTTATGGTTTTGGGATTTCCTGGTTCTATAATCAACATGTGGCTAGTCGTGTTTCAACAAAAACCCAGTCGTGTTACACTCTAAAAAAGGTTGGGTTAAAAACTAACCCAACTGCTGAGTTACTACATTTAACCCAACCCAATTTTGACCCAACCCACAGGTTATTTTAAACACTTTGCTGGGTATACACCTTAAACCAACCATTGGATTCATTTTACATGTTTTGCTGGGTTAATTATTACCTTTATGTCGGGTTATTAATAAAATCACATACAGTTTTGGTAAAAATTGTAATTTATTTCATTATACAACATATTACACATATAACGTCTAGGTTACTTGCGTAACCCCACGTTCCCTGAATAGGGAACGGAGACGTTAGTCGGGATTAAACCGACTGAATGGGAGCGAATCACCGTGAGAGCGACTGACAAACATATCAATGGGCAAATTAATTTGCAGGCGTAGGTGATTGATTAGCAATCAGCCGGGTATAAAGCCGGGCGTGCCTAAGCCTCCAGTATGGAATTTTCCGAGGAGCTGGACCCACTTACCTCCCAGCTTACCTCAGATCCATGACTTCCAGGGCATGGCGAAGGGTAACGTCTCCGTTCCCTATTCAGGGAACGTGGGGTTACGCAAGTAACCTAGAAGTTCCCTTTCAGTCGGTCCCGGAGACGTTAGTCGGGATTAGACCGACTGAATGGGAGCCTCTTTAAAGGGCCATGCCCTAAGTCCATCCAGACAGGTCGGCACTAAACCCAAGAGAGGGGTTAGTAAGAGGCCGTTAGTACCTGAATGGGAACTCCTTCTGCCCCTGCCCGGAATACTCATTGACGGGGAAGTCGCCCAACACTGAGAGCATCTGCTGTACTTGGTTGATGCTGACGACCAGAAGGAGGCACCCCTCCACCCGCAGGGAGGAGTGGCGGAGATCGCGTCGAGGCCCCAAGGGCTACCAGCGGGTCATCGTTCTGCAAGAGAGAGGAGGCAGAGACGGAAGTCATCGTTACGCGCCAAAGCAAGGGGAGTAACGGAACGGGTTCATACTAGCAACCTGAAGGGGGAGCTGTATAAGAACATAGAAAGGGAGCGCCAGTGAGGGACTCCCAGATCTGTACCCTAGTTCTGCGGGGACCAGGCCGGAGCAAAGCCACCACACGGAACCTGGCAGCGCTGACTGCTCCGCTCAGTCAGATGCCGGAGGGGGGAGGATGGGAGAGCCGCCCGAAGGGGGGAGCTCTTTAGAAACGTGTACTTCTCCTGATGACGAGGAGAGTACTGCAAGCTTACACCTGCTCCGTCCCCTAAGGGTGACTGCCACCACTCAGGACCGCAGAGGGAACAGAGCCTACATCAAGGTTGTAGAACCTGATGAACGTGTTAGGTGTAGACCAGCCCGCAGCTCTACAAATGTCGGCGAGTGAGGCCCTTCTAGCCAACGCCCACGAGGCAGCGATGCCGCGAGTGGAGTGGGCCCTCAGATGGAGAGGGCAGGGAACCTCACACGCCTCATAAGCTAGGTGGATAGCCGCACTAGCCAGTGGGCAAGCCTTTGCTTGGAGACAGCGGAACCCTTACGCTGGCCTCCGAAACATATGAAGAGCTGCTGGGAGCGACGAAGCTCCCGGGTTCTGTCCAAGTAGATCCGGAGAGCTCGCACAGGACATAACGAACCCTGGGCTGGTTCTGCCTCCTCCCGGGGCAGAGCTTGCAGGGTCACCACCTGGTCCCGGAAGGGGACGGATGGGACCTTGGGGATGAATCCGGGCCTGGGTCTGATGGTAACCAGAGAATCACCAGGGCCGAATTCCAGGCAGGATTCGTCGGCGGACAGTGCCTGGAGATCTCCCAACCTCTTAATTGAGGCCAAAGCAAGCAGGAGTGCGGTCTTCCGTGAGAGGACACGCTGCTCTGCCAAATGCCAGGGCTCAAAAGGTGACTTCCGCAGCCCCGAAGGGCGACGGAGAGGTCCCAAGAGGAATGGAGGGTGGTCTAGGAGGCCGGAGGCCCCCTTGAGTCAGATCTGGACTCAGGGGGATCGGCCAAGGGGGGGCTGTCACGAGCGCAGAGAGGTCTGGAGACCATACTCTGTTCGGCCAGAAGAGGGCGAAAAGAGTAGCCCGCGCTCGTCCCCCCTGACCATGCACAGAGGTTGTGCTAGGAGGCTTCACTGGGGAAAACGCACATAAGCGTTTGTTCCTGGGCCAGCAGTGAGCCGGCGCATCTGTCCCAAGAGGAGCCAGGGTCAGGAATAGGAGCCGGCAATGGGTATTCACAAGGGAGGCAGCAGGTACCTGGGCCTCGCCGAAGATGTCCCAAATCTGCTAAACAGCCCGAGGATGGAGTCGCCAATCTCCTGTCGAGGGGTGGAATCTGGACGGCGGAACCGCGATCCTGTTACACTCCGCAGGGATATGAAGGCTCGAGCGACGGAAGTCGCTCTAACTCCAGAGGAGCAGATGTTGGGCGAGGTAGTGCAGGAAGCGGGAGGGTACACCGCCCTGATGGTTGATGTACGCTACTACCGCAGTGCTGTCGGTCCTGACCAGCACGTGCCGCCCCCGGAGGAGCGGGCAGAAGCGCCGTAGCGCTAGAATGACTGCAACTAGCTCGAGGCGGTTTATGTGCCAGCGAGAGCGTCTTCCGGTCCAGGCACCGGACTCTCGGTGGGAACCGCACATGGCGCCCCAACCAGTCTTGGAGGCATCGGTGGTGACCACCACACGGTTGGGGTGGCTCGAAAGAGGCACCCCAGACCTCAGAAGCACTCCGTCTTCCAGACCTTCAGGTAAGGGAGCATGTCTGCCGTGGGCAGACGTAGCGCTCCCTGACGCCATGCCCAACTCGGAACTCGCGAGAGAAGCCATTGCTGCAGTGGTCGCATACGCAGGAGCCCGAGTCGAATGACTGGGGCTGCGGCTGACATATGCCCCAGGAGCCTCTGAATTAACTTCAGTCTGACCACTGGTCGAGAGGACACCGTGAAGAGTGCGGTCAGCAAGGCCCTGGTGCGTTCTACCGATAATCGCGCCAGCATGCTCTCGGAGTTCAGCTCCATCCCGAGAAAAGAGATGACTCTCACGAGGGTGAGGTGGCTCTTTTCCCAGTTGACCTTCAGACCCAAACGGTTTAAGTGCGAAAGCACCTTGCCCTGGTGTCGGATCAACTGGTCTCTGGGCGAGGCTATGAGAAGCCAGTCGTCGAGGTAATCCAGGATCCGAATGCCTGCCCGGCGGAGCGGGGCTAGCGCGGCTAGCCTTCGTAAAGGCGCGGCCCTGACAACCTTCGTAAAGGTGCGAGGGGATAGGGCAAGACCGAAGGGTAGGACCTTGTACTGGTAAGCATGGCCATGGAAACAGAACCTTAGAAAGGGTCTGTGCCTTGGAACCACTTCTACCTGGAAGTACGCGTCCTTCAGGTCGATTGTTGCGAACCAATCTCCAGGACAGATGCATGGTAGAATGCAGCGGACCGTCAGCATCTTGAACCGGTACTTGGCCAGGTGCCGGTTTAGACGCCTCAAATCCAAGATTGGTCGCAGCCCGCCTGTTTTCTTGGGGACCAGGAAGTATGGGCTGTAAAACCCTCGTTCCATATCGGCTGGGGGTACCGGCTCGACCGCACCTTTTGTTAAAAGGGCGTCGATCTCCTCTCGCAGGAATGAGGCGCCTGTTCGGGGAACAGGTGAAGCACACCTCGAAACCTGGGGGCGGACACGAATTGAGAATCGTGTAGCCCTGCCGGATTGTCCGGACCTCCCACTGTGAGACCCCGGGAAGCTTCCGCCAGGCTCCCAGGTAAGCTGACAGGGGTCGTGGTCGGGACGTGCCGATGGTCCCCATGGCGGGGCCGCCCGGAGGCGGACGTGTGGGCGGAATCACCAGGGAAGGACCCTGGGAGGTGGTCAGATGAGGGCAGGGGTGGTGTGCCCCCGCGCTCTCTGCCATGGCCAGCGGGGCTCGAGCCCATGTCGGGATCTTCGTCGGAGACCGAGGAAGAGGAACCCCAGACCGTCGGGCATGCGAGACCGCTATTCTCGGGAGGAAGTGAGTTCTATCTTTGACACAATGGGTGCCGCCGTCCCGGAGGACGGCAGCGAGGAGTGTGTGGTGGACTCCCCCCCCCCCCCCCCTGGGGGAGCTGGGTCGATGACCAGACCCAAAGAAGAGCTCGTTTCCTCCAGAGTCGCCAACCTCAGGGGAGCTTCACTAGAAACCCTCGTCTGCTTTCGAAAACCTCAGAGGTTGGCTCCGTCTTCCGCATGCAGGGGGTTTCCCCGGACCAGAGGTCGAAGGAGTAAACCAAGGCAGGAGACGTACTCTTTGGCAGCGAACAGGCGGAGAGGGTTCCGGCCCAGAAGCAACGCCTGCTGCTTCTGGCGTGGAACTATACCCAGACCCTCCGCCTGCCTCCTGATCGTGGAGACCTTTGACGAAAATCTCCACGGCGACGCCAAAGAGGCCATCCGGGGAGACAGGCGCGTACATAAGCCGAAAATCGGTCCTCGGGACGCATTGAAGCCTGCCCGAACCACAGATGGCGTTCCTGGACCACAAGCGTGGACATCGCGTGACCGATGTTCAGCACGGCTGATCTTATAGCACGAGGCGACAATCAGCGGCTGAAAGCGAGTCTCAGAGAGACTGCTGGTCACCACCACCCTGGTGCATGACACGGAGGACCTGTAAAGTCGCCATAGCATGCAATAATGCAGCAGATTTACCCGCAGCTGAATAAGCTCTCATCATCAGGACTGATGAGACCTCCCAGCTTTGGCGGGAACACCCGAACGAGACCGTCAAGCAGCAGCGCTGTCGGGGTAAGCACCGCGACAACCTACCCACTCGGGGAGTCGAAGAGTAACCCGTATCTGCTGCATTGGCCAGAGTGGTGAAGAGGGAGGAGCTCAATCCCCTGACGGGCAGGGGAGCCTGCCAGAATTAGTGAGCTCCTCGTGCTTCTCGGGGAGAAAAAGGCACTAGCGGTATGCGGGGAACCTGTCCCGGCGCCTGCCTAGCCACCAATTCTCCAGCCGTGACAGCATCGACTCGGGGGGGAGGAGTCACCTCCCGCCGATCGAGGCTGCGGCTGTGAGAGCACCGCGAAAGCCTCCGGCTCCAGCTCGGCTGCAATCCCGAAGGAGGCAGGCCGAACTGGAGAACCGAAAGCCGCGCCCCTTCCGATGCTGCGTGGGAGAGCAGATGGTTTACAGGATCATACGAGGTACCGGGCGACACCGAAGCGCCGTCCGATTCACCCGCAGACCAGACGGAAAGCACGCTCGGTGTTTGGGGATGACGCGAGGAATCACCTGACGCCGCTCTACCCAAAACTTCCGCGTGCGACTCAGCAGAGTGCTGCAGTGCAGACACTCACGCTTCACGAGAGCCGCGTCGGTGTGCTGGAAACCAAACACATCGCGCAACTCCCGTGACCGTCTTTCAACGAGAAGCCCACAACAGCCAGGAATAGTGCACGTTTTGCTCATCGTGTCGTGAAAAATGGACAGGATACTGAGAAAACGGCTGCTTGCCTGAGAAGATCTTCGAGGTGCTGGCTGTTGGTTGCATGCTATTCTGAGCTAGCAGAGGTCACACCAAAAGAGCCAAGAGGTAAGCAACCTGCTGATCTTTCAAGCTAGAAGCGTCAAAGTTCAGGAGAGAGAGTCTCACTCAGTCAGCTCCGAAGGAAAATTGCATACTGAGGCTTAGGCACGCCCGGCTTTATACCCGGCTGATTGCTAATCAATCACCTTCGCCTGCAAATTAATTTGCCCGTTAATATGTTCGTCAGTCGCTCTCACGGTGATTCGCTCCCATTCAGTCGGTCTAATCCCGACTAACGTCTCCGGGACCGACTGAAAGGGAACTTTCTTGTTTCAAACCAGGTTCATTAAATTGGTTCATTCAAGTCAAATTTTATGCAGGTTTTTCTGGTTTTAAGATTGTTTTTAAACACTGTTGCTAGTTTTAAACACAAATTTCCTTGTTTTAATACTGTTTTTCCTAAAAATATAATTTGGTTAAAAAAAGATTAGTGCTTCTAAAACAGAAAATTTGTTTAAATTTAAACTATAATATGTTAGAACATTCTTTTTAAGACTGTAATATATTTCCAGGTACTGAGTGGCAAACAGTATTAAGTTTAAAAACATTCTAACAATTTAAAATTTCTTATACACACTCTATCAAGGTCTGTGGTGTGGTGGACTGTGCGCTCAACAGTAACCGAGGTTTGAATCCTGGGCAAGCGGATAAATTCTCAGTATGTACCTAGGTCCGACTCGCTATCTGTCGGTCTTTACTGTCCTATCTAATAAATCAAACCAAACCAATAAAAATGTAAGCCAGAATCGACTAAACCGGTCTGTAGGGAATCCAACACTACAGCATTACAGGTTACAGACAAAAAGACTTTTGACACCTCCGGCCCAGAGTTAAGGTTGCTAAAGAGAGTCAAAATTAGAGCAGCTTAGTGCCAGAGAGATGTTCCCTATGTTTGGAGAAAGAAGGGAGAGGTATTTGACCAGAACCTAAAGTAGTTCCCATCATGGTGGTGGGAGTGTAATGCTCCGGGGATGTTTCAGTGGGTTTCGAGATGAACAATAGAATATATCGTAGTGGAGCAGCTTGCTTTACTGGCAGGGATCTCCATCTTGATCTCGATTGAGAGAAAAGGAACACATCTACAAACAAGTTATCTATTCTTTTCTTCAGCAGTGCATGGACCTTAAGTTAAGTTAATAAATAACACTTTGATTTTAATAAATAAAACAAATTACAAACAAAAGATGTAAATGCGATGGACTGACAACCTGATCAGGGTGTACCCGGTCTCTCTTGCAATCAACATTTCAGGAGTAGTGAAAATGAAAGAAACAACGGGAAAAAAGACAAAATATAGAATCTTGTCAGAGTTGAAGGAAACATGAAAAAGCATCCTCCAGCATGAAAATGACTCGACTCATACTTCACTTTTAACGAAGAAATACCTCCAAATGTCAGGAGACACCATTAAGACCAGCTGAGGACTACAGTAAACAAGTAAAGGATAAAACAATTAAAGGGCTAAGAATTACAACCAGAATATTTTTGTAATTTTGGTTATATGTTCATTTTAATAGTATTACTAGCGCAGCAATTTTCCTGAATAAACTGTAACGTTTAAAACATTTTCTTTCCAACAATAAGACCCTATTGGATACATAAATAAAAAAAAAAGTTCCTCATGATTTCAACTGAGATTAACTCTGTATTTTTACTGTCATAGGCGGCATCACAAAGGATGCTTTCCAGAAAGAGCTGCTCTGTTATGATCCTGATGAGGACGTGTGGAGGAGACAAGCAGACATGATGGAGCTTCGTGGTCTCCACTGCATGTGCACCGTGGGTGAGCGCCTCTACGTCATGGGCGGAAACCACTTCCGGGGGACAAGCGACTATGATGATGTACTCAGCTGCGAGTACTACAGCCCTACTACTGACCAGTGGACAGTGGTTGCTCCAATGCCCCGGGGTCAGAGCGATGTAGGGGTGGCCGTCTTTGAGGGGCGCATCTATGTGGTCGGCGGTTACTCCTGGAACAGCAGGTGTATGGTGGACATTGTGCAGTGTTACGACCCTGAGAAGGATGAATGGGAGAAGGCCTTTAGTCTCCTGGAGCCTCTTGGAGGAATTCGAGCCTGCGCTCTGACAGTTCACTGTCCGCAAGGTTCAGAAGATGAGACTGAGATACAAGAGCTGCCGTTAACAACGTCTAAAAGATAAGCTCTGATTTGAAAAATACAAAATCAGATCCAACATGTCAAACAGCCACATATTGTTATTCATCTTAGAACGTTCAAGCTACAGCCACCGAAATTTGCCAAGTTGGTCAAACTGGTTGCTAATTGTTTTGGAAACTCACCATACTTTTGGAAAAATATACCACTGAACAAAAGTATTTGAACTCTTTTGTGCTCTAGATAAAGGCATGGGAGTTGTTTTATGTTACTTACAGTAACAATGGGAACGTTATATCACATCACTGCCCCCTCCATAGCAACCAGTCTGTTTACCATAGCAACCAATTTCTATCTTAGCTTTAGAAAATCTTTAAGACATGGTGATTGGTTGATTTTACTCATATTGACATCAGAAACATTGTCTCTTCCATAGCAACTAAACCTTTTACGTCGTAACCAAATCAACTAATGAGCATCAGAAAAAGCTAGGAATGTGGGACTTGGCAGATATTACTAACAGTAAGGGAAACCTTTTAATGACATTGTTGATTTCTCCCTAGCAACCAGTTTTAAAGGGTACTGTTCCAAGCCAACATCAATGTTTGTGTGCAAACTTCAACAAGTTAGTGAAAATAGATATACTATTTCATCTTTTCAAACTTTTTTGCTTCCAGAGTATTTTCACTTAATGTAAAGGATATTTTCTATGATGATGGACATTTGTTATTCAGTGTATTAATTGAATCTCCTGCTCGTTCGTGAGATGGTCAGTGAGCAGCACATGTAAAGTCCTGCTGCGCACCGGATGACCTGGGTTCAAGTCGGAGCTTGTGGTCCTTTTTTTCTCTATCGGCGTTGTTCTGTTGTGTCTTTTATACTGTCCTAACCAATAAAGCCTAACCTTTTCTAAAAACAAAAAATCTAGCTTTTTCTTAAAAAAACCCTGTTGTAATCTGAGGAGCACTTTGCCCAGATCACAAAATCCTTCACTTTTAGCAGTGTTTCCCCTACCATTCAATAAGGGGGGCGCACCACCCGTTTAAGACTGGCAATTTCAGCTTTTTCTGAAAAAAATCACAACTCAGGGCAGGCCAGTTCCTTGTTTTTAATCATGGACATGTGGTTTGTGGTGTAATTAGGTTGCACCCACGATTAGTCGCTGACTGAAGACGCATGCATAGAAGCATGACAAATACCTCTGCAGATAAACCTTTGTTTTCTGCTGTATTCAATGCAATCTCCTAAATAACTCAAATGTCTCAAAAACTGCTGTATCCTCACAGACCTTAAGGTTATGCTCCCCACATCATGCTATAGTATATACCAATTAAATATGGCAAGGCTTTTTAACATTCAATTCTCTTTCAAAAGTCCTAACTCACTTTTGATTTTTAGACGCACCGGCATATAAGACGCACCCAATTTTAAATGAGGAAGATCTAGAGAAAAAAGATTCTGAACCAAATACTGTAGTAAAATATTTTATATCAACTGTGTAAAAGTTAACAGCAGTTTAAGAACAATTATATGCCAAACATGTAACATGAACAGTCAGTAAACAGTAAAAGTAACAAAAAAAGGCAGTAATGTTTCATACCTGCTCCTTACGATCCACACTATGGTAGGATCGACGAGCAGAGATGGGCGATGACGTCAACGCGCCGGGTGTACAAATATGGCTGGCGGCTCGGGAGCTAGGCCGAAGCCGCGGCCTCTCTTACGCCTCTCCTACGACCGTGACCGCCCTCCGCGGCGCTCTGCATTCGCCGTATAAGACGCACCAACTTTTCCCCCTCAGTTTTGGGGAAGAAAAAGTGCGTCATATACGGCGAAAAATACGGTAGTTAAAATTCAAAATTAGTTAAAATGACAAATATCGACAATTGTAATTTGATTAGTCGTATTGCTGATGAGATTTGCAATGTGATTGTAATTTGTCATGACATGCATGTCTTACTATGTTCTAAAGATATCTAGTCGTAATGTACATTAGCGATATCTATTAGTTTTCAAATTATAGTTTTAGTTTTTTCCTTTCATCTGCAATGTGCATGCTTTTTAAAACAAACAAAATCTATTTATTAAAGTTAAATTTGTGAGAGAAAAAAATGGAACATTATTAATCAGCGAACAAAACTGCCCGTCCTTTAGAGGTAAAAAACCTCCCCCTTGGGTTACTTCCTATGAGTTCGAGAATTCTTTATATACAAACTGCACAAGATGCCACTCAATTAGAGATATCTATATTTGATTTCTCACTAGTAAAATGCAATTAGAGGTATCTACCTAATGAAATATAGATTCCAAATATTTTCCAATGGAGGTCAATGAAGGAATGAGATGAGTCATTAAACAAATTTAGACATCTATGAGGACTATGACATCATCAAAAGTGGAATAAAGTTTGTTTTTGATAACAAATGCAACTAGTCAAGTTATAGTTGTAGATATCTAAAATTGTAATTATGACGAGCCAAAAGTGAGTTGCAACCAGTGATGTGTGGTCAGGGTGTGGCATTATTGAAATAAATAAATCTGAAGTTTTAAGTTTAATCAATGATGTGTACTTTAGAATTATTTTAAAGTTTTTAAAATTTAAAGTTATTTTAATTTTTTTTGTTTGTTTGTTTGCTTTAAAAATTGCTGAAATTCATTTGAAAAAAACAAAAAGTAAATTAAAGGTAATTAAAAAACTTTTACTGTTTTTTTTTTTTACTTTTATTATTACATTTTAAGCAAAAGATGTAAATGGTTATCAATCAAATGTGGAATAATCTACTCTGGAGGGTTTTTATTTTTTTATTACAATACAAAATCTCAAGAAACAATACAAACTCCAGGCAATTGCAATTGCAACATTTCAGGAGTAGTGAAACGTAAAGAAACAACAGGAAAAAAGACAAAATATATATTAACAAATTAAATTAAACATATAAAAAGACAACATAGATATTCATTTCACCTCAAACAACTTCAAATTGACTAAAAATAAAAGTAGCTGTTACATTATAGAGATTTCATGAAAAGAATTAATTCCTTAGATTATTTTTTTTATAAACAAGGGAGGAGAGTTTGATTGATACTCTGTAGAGTTCATATGTTTCAAAATCTGACTGATGACAACTAGCACAGAAAGAGGATTAAATGTTAACTTGGATTGCCATAGTCGACAGAATGTAAATGTCCCCAGGTACGCTGGGTGCAAGAGAAGTTCTGGGAAGGAACTTCTGATGGAAGGAGTCTTCAATGGGAAAAGAACTGTGATGAGCAGAGGCATGAATTTCGGCCCTTGTGATTGGTTGTTCAAATTGCTGTGAACTGAATTCTTGATACTAATATTTTGTCTAAATTATCAAGAAGTAGAAGAAACAACTTCCCAAGGACAACAAAGTCACATAACAATTGTAAAAAAAAAATTCTTCAAAGTGCTGATTCATAACTTAAATTGAAAAGAGAAGCCGGATGATAAAAGAGCTAATAGATAATATTGACCTTGATTCAGGATAACTCCATACTGCATTTACACTCAGAAATTGTTCGTCTGTTTTTCTTTTGCACAAAAGCAAACCGCATCAGTCAAGTCTATGGTTTCAATTCTCCTCAGATTCCGTGAATTCTGCTCATAAAATGTGAAGCCTGGTTAAAAAACAACAGTCATCTTCGCATTTGTAAATTTTGCACCCTTGCACTGCTTCTCATTCTCCACTCAAGTGGCCTTGAGCATGTCCTTGGCAGATAGCGAGCCTTTAAAATGCTCCACCTTCCTTGTCTGCTCTGGCATTTTATGACTTGCCATATTAGACTAGTCTTAAAGCCTTGCTTTCAGGAAAGTGGCAACCCAGGACTACAGAAGATTTGCTAAATAGTGCCATGGCTTTGTCAGGAGACGTCTGTGTGGTGACGGGAGCTTGCGGATTTCTGGGTGAAAGGCTGGTCAGGCTGTTGCTGGAAGAGGAGAAGCTCACAGAGATCCGACTACTGGACAGAAACATCCGATCTGAGCTTATAAACTCTCTTCATGGTTAGTATAGACTCTTCCATTGCACTCATTTCTCAGCACAAAACCAATGATGCTTCTTGCAGCTCTGGTTTTGCAAAAGAACATTATTTATTTCCATTATACGCTTCAATGTGAATCTCCTGTGCTCAGATTGCAAGGGGGAGACTCAAGTGAGTGTTTTTGAAGGGGACATCAGAGATCGAGAGCTGCTGAGAAGAGCTTGTAAAGGAGCAGCTTTTGTTTTCCACACGGCATCTCTTATCGATGTCATCGGAGCAGTTGGATACAGTGAATTATACGGAGTTAATGTAAAAGGTACGAGTTTTGGTCTACATGTGCCCAATAAAAACAAACCTCGGTAGGGCATCGTGTTTTAACGCTTCTGTTGCAAGTCATTTCATTCAGAGCATCTGCTCATTTCCATAATGGTTCTCTGTCCAAATGGTGACGCTTTTAGCTAAAGAGAGACATTGAGGAGTGTAATAATGTTGATGATCAGTTATTTTAATCTCTTTGACTTCATAGGGGTTACCTCAAAAAGTAGACGCTTAAGGCTGAAAAGGTAATATTAACAATAAACAATGTTTGTTTTCACCTTTCAAGACATTAAAGGATACATCACATACCATGATAAATAAGTATTTGAGACCAATTTTTCATACCTCTTTGCCTATCTCAGCTTTGAGCAGGTCTACAGTTTTGCCCCTGGTGTTTTTAAAGGAACACTCCACATTTTTTTTTGATAAAAGCTCATTGTGTATATTCATTGGATCATTTTACCAACTTGGATCTTTGAGTCTTGTTTAGCCAAAGGAACAAATCTTTTTTTCGAGTCATTTTGTTCATTTTAGTAAAATAACAATAAAATGTTGGGTCACACTTGCCTAATACATCTGGTGTATACACGAACGTAGATCAGACAAAACGTTAATGCTAGGAGACAAATATTACTTAAGCCGACCTGGGTCTTTAGTTTGGTTCACCTCACCTCTGATCTGACAAGTCTTTAGGTCTCCTTTGTTTGACACATTACCTCCCTGTCGTAACATGGGTCCCGAGAGTAAGGAACTGGGCAGAGGGAAGAGGCAGGAGGCAGGTATTCCGGTGGAAAAAGTAAAAACAAACAAGTAAAAAAAAAAGAGAATCCCAAACAAACAAGGAAAGTCCTCAACAGTAATGTAAGCTCTCTCAACATCACCAATGAAAATGATAAGAAGTTGAGCAACACACTCATGCCGCTTCCTACTACAACCTATGGTCACCTGACCATCTCACACAGGCCTTGGCCGGGCCTTCTTTAAATAACCAAATCCTCAGAATATAAACCAATCGTAAATAAACACATCAAAATGAAACTAAATTACCCAATTAACTCATAAATTAACCTAAAACAAGATACAAATATCCTAATTAATACTTAAATCATGCAGAAACTCATTGACGTATGAAAATATATAAATGACATAACAAAATGAACAAAGGAGCTCCTAATACAAACAAATCACGAACTCGCGGACAACACAATACAAACAGAACAATAGAACAGGGGTGATGGCAGAGATTGACATCGTCACACTAACAAGTGCAGTCCGGGCCGGAACGATTTTTTATTATTTTGATTGACGTTAGTTCTTTTGTCACGTGATTGCTCTGTGTGTGAGAAGGAAACAGAAAAGATTAGTTCTTTTTTAGAATCTTTTCGTTCAGAACAAAAGGATGATGGTCCTCTGAATCCTTTCATTCTTTTGTCATTAATGATGAGCGGGGTACACTTGAAAATTCCCAAGGATGATGCACATGCCCCACTCTCTTACACGAGTCGTTCCTCCACAGTCACAACAAAGATTTGTTCAAAATGAACCAATCGTTCAAAATGAACCAATCGTTCAAAATGAACAAATCATTGAAAACGACACTTTATTAAGATTCGTCCGAGTAACTATTAATAACTAGTTCATAATAATTTTACCAATGTGGAAACTACTGAGACTCCTCTAGTCCTGGCCACAGTTCTTTTTGTATATCATAGGATTGAATAGAATTAGTAAAATTATAAAAATATGTCAAAAACTCAAAACCAGGCGACGTGTTCGACAGGCAAATTAACACATTTCCATGCGATTACAGGCAAAATTAATAAAACCTAATATATTCAGAGGATAACAGCCCAATTAAAGGGTTTATATTCACTAACCTTAAGAGGTTAAGTGCTGATGCCAAGTTTGTGAGCCGATGTGTCCATCGGTTTTTGAGATACAGATACAAATTCAACTTGGCACAATAGCATGAAATTCAGCATGGCGTTAAATGAAACCGTAACTTCTATAGACATGAAATCCAAAAGATGAGATCAGATTTCTAACCATATGTTTAAGCTACCACAATTTTTCACCACTTTTCTATGTTTCATTACCTTTACGTGTTAAGTACCTTTAAGGTATAATGATAGATGTTAATGCACGTCTAAAAAATTGCAAATTTTGTCTGAATCCAAAATGGCAGACATTCAACGTAGTAAAAATGGAAATGTTCTGACACCGATTATTTTAATATGGAGCAATAAGCCACAAAAGGGCAATTTTACATCCCCTCAGATAAAACTATACAGGCAACATGGTTATTATACCAATTACAAAGTTTTGTTATAATACACTAAATAATTCCAGATATAATGTTATGACCACTTTAGTGAGCGTTACATCATATTTGTTTGAACCTAAGAGAGACGCATAGAGTATGCAGAGAACCAAGAGAGCTAGGAGCGGTCATGGGAGTCAAGGTGCATGAATTGTAGATCTGACAACTCTGGAGGTGCAAGGATGAGTCTTTTACTGAGGGAGCTAGAGTGGAAGAGCGAGCTGATTGGGTGATTAAGGGTGCTTTCACACCTCTAGTTCTTTTATTTGGTCCGGAACAAGGCGAACAACTGATACATTGTTACATTGATGCTCAGGTTACAAAACTACCCCAAGTTTGACCTCATGACAACACTGCCACCTAAACAGACAAACTCCAACCCATGATGCCACGCTCAAGCAAGTACGACGGCTGTATATGTTCAAAACACATGTGCTTGTCATCTTTATTTGTGTTTAGTTTGGATCAGCCCATACAAACCACTCTTGATTTTGTTTGGAAATGGCTCGAGACCACCTCTTCGAGCAGGTATCGGACCGCTTTTTTGTCCCCTTTTCTACAGTTCGGTTGTTGCTTTCTCATCTGCCCAAACGGACCAAAACTAAAATGAATAACAGACTCTAGCTTGAATTAATCAAACTAAACAGTTCAGGTGTGAAAGCACCCCAGTTGTCTGGAGGTGTGTAGCAGATAATTGCTGGCTGTGTCTCTTATGGGGACACTGGTTCCCTGACACTGTTAGACTAGTGACCACACTTTACCCTGACTATCCTGAAATAAGCCTTAGTTAGGATTGCTAACTGTCCCTTTAAAATAGAGAATCGAACAAAATAATTGAACAAAAAATGGACTTTAATATCGATACAGAATGCGTTATGTCCTGTTTTTGACAGATTCTGAGCAAATCAACCATTGATGGAAAAGTATTCTTGTCACATGGACTGTGCTTATGATTGAAAGACCCTTGTGACCCCGATAATCAGAAGCAGAAGAGAGCAGGACTTTAGGGCCAAAGTCAGGAAAATAAACCACCTGAAAAAAAGTGATTTACATAGCAAGGAAATGCAACATGTGGTCAATTGTTTCATTCCCTGGGGTTCACTCCAGAACTGGAGCAACTAAGAAAATGGCAAAATTAAATAAATGTCATTTAAAGCACCCATTGTTGAAAATAACCCCACTTCCCATCATCCAATTAACCAGGCCTAGTCCAAGTAAACTCCAGTGAATGTAACTCGTGAAAACTCAAAAGTTTGAATCTTTTGTTGATTTTCTTCAGTTACAAAGCAATCTCAAACTTCTGAGCCGTAATTATATTTGTTTACCCATGGCAGGAACACAGCTGCTGCTCGAGACTTGCATTCAAGAAAACGTGCCTGTTTTCATTTACACCAGTAGCATTGAAGTGGCTGGTCCCAATCCCAGTGGTGAGCCGATCATCAACGGTGATGAGGCGACTCCTTACTCTTCCCGTCTCAAGTTCTGTTACAGTAAAACCAAGCTGGAGGCTGAGCAGCTGTGTCTTCAGGCAAATGGAGAGATGCTCCGAAATGGAGGTCAGCTAGCCACCTGCGCCCTGAGACCCATGTACATCTATGGACCGGGCTGTCGATTTACTTTAGGTCACATGAAGGATGGAATCCGCAATGGACATGTGCTACTGAGAACCTCACGGCGAGAGGCAAAAGTCAACCCTGTGTATGTGGGAAACGTAGCTCTGGCTCATTTACAAGCAGCCCGGGGGCTACGAGATGATCAGAAAAAGGCTGTGATTGGAGGAAACTTCTATTACATCTCAGATGACACCCCGCACATGAGTTACTCCGATTTTAACTACGCTGTTCTGTCGTCGTTAGGCTTTGGAATACAAGAGAGACCAGTTCTGCCCTTTCCACTGCTGTATCTGCTGGCGTTCTTCATGGAAATACTGCAAGTTGTACTCAGACCCATCTTGAGGTTCAATCCACCCATGAACAGGCAGCTGCTGACTATGGTAAACACACCGTTTAGCTTCTCGTATCAGAAAGCTCACCGAGATTTCGGATATAGTCCTCGCTATGCCTGGAATGAGGCACGGAGGCAAACTACTGATTGGCTAGCATCTGTCTTACCCGCAGAGATGCGATCAGTTTATCTCAGATAAATGTGCATGGCTTGGATATCAAGATATCTTCAACTTTTTTGTACTTCACTGATGAATGTTTGACAGTATAGTGGATTCTTTAGTAATAGTGTACTGTTTACAGATGCAGATAACTTAATGGACTACTTCCACAATTACGTATTACATTTCAGATATTTCCGGTTAAAGCATTGACTGTGTTCTAAATTATTGTGCGAACTATGTATGTCGATTATGCAAAAAGACAAGTGTGATGTCTTTAAACTGGATGCCATTTCGTACAGACTATGGCAGTAAAGAAAGTTTAATTCCAATGTTTACAACTCCATGATTGTTACCTTAGCATCTGACAGCCAACATAATACACATTTTCTTCTTTTAATTATGCAAAACGATAGATGTGTAATGTTACGGGGACGGCACAATCGCGGTTAGTTACAGGTACAAGTGTTTACAATATTTTTTGAGCTTGCATAAAATCAAATATCCTCATCAGAGCCACTAAAACTTCACAATCCAATACTGTGCTCTAACTTTCCAACTACTTCCTCGACTTCATGGGTGAAATCATTACTTTTATGACAAACCATGTCAAATGATGAGAAACGTTATAGTAATCGTGCTCCATCACTTCTCTTCCCCCCACTCCCCGCCCCCGCCGTGATTTCAACACTATTTAAATGGAGGACATTACAAAATCTATGTACTTTGACAAAAAACTACATGTTTGAATAAAAAAAAAAATGCCGTTAAAACATACTGTTCAAATGTTACAGAAGCCACTGAAGCAGCTCGTTTGCTTCTGGTAATACAATGAATTGTAATTATATTAAACATTTTACAAAGTTGAATCACAGATTATTGTTTTAAATATCCACATAAAAAGTTTATTATTTGAGCCAAATGTGTATTATTGACTTTACGTTGTGACTATGGATGTGCTGGAAAATCACTTAATTCGAGGGCTTTTGCTGACTCAAACTATTGTTGTTCATAAGAATAATTCATAAGAAGACGCTGAAAGAAATGCTTAGGAAGGTTTAACAGAAAATGCAGCTTTATTTAGTTTAAACATTGGAAATGCTATCAACTAAACACAATGCTGCATTGCAAACAAAAAAGAGCGGGGGAGAAGACCGAGAGATCCAGCTGTCATCTCAGAAGACAATAGGGTTCTATTTTTTTAATGATAAAGAACTGCTTGGCCCTGTAGTATAGTAGAAGGTGCATCAGACATGTTTGCACAGTTAAGCAGGGTGACGTGGGTTGGAATTTCAAACACATTTTTATTTCTATCAAATCCTACTTGGATGGAAGAAAATAAACTCTAGCCTAGACAGCACAAGTGATTATAAAAGAATCCCTATATTCATACTAACATTGTGCGATATGTCCAACCTATATCAGACCCAGTCTTCAGCATTTTCCATTATTTGTTCTAATCAGAAGATGATGTAGTATTTGTATTTTTTCTTGCTGTGTAATCTGTTGTTGGTGTTATGACGATTTAATTTTTACTCCATATCCCTGCTTGTAGTGTTTAGTGATTTCTTCGAGATTATGAATAATTTAAATTTCACAATTTTCTTTCTGTAATTTTCATTTATTGTTTAATAAAAAGATAAACTTGCAAAAGTATTTTGCTACTTGGTTAAGTTCAAGCGTGTTGGTACATGTTTATTCTTAAAAAAAAGTGACAAAAAATTGACGTAATATGACGTTATTTACAACTTTAGAGCAGTATAAATAATATGGATTCAATATAAATGGATAAAATAGAAGTAAAATTCAGCTGCTCTATAAAGAACCACAGGCAGAAATATAACCAACAACCAAATATGTAAACCGTTTACCCTAACCAGAGGGACACGGCAGGGCTGCTCCTCGTCACCTTTACTAGTATTCATACTTGCTGTAGAGCCTCTAGCAATGACAAAACAGTTCAGTGAAATGGAAGGAATTACAATAGGAGAACGAGAGCACTGCCTATCTTTGTTTGCTGACGATATTGTTTTTTTCTTTACAAAACTGGAATTCTCTGGTTATAAAATTCTACTACTGAATAAAGATGAAACAGAGAACCCCCGCCTCTCGCCCGATCTGTACTGTACTGGCACCAGCAAACCCTTGTGACCACAAAAGGGAATGAGCGGGTTGGAAAAATGAATGAATGGATAATAAATCATAAATCATCCCGCAGAGAAATGCGACCAGTGCAACTAAAATGAATCTATGGAGCATGTTTTAGTACAATGAATAGCATAGACAAAGGAAAGACAATAACGCGAATACAGAAAAATAACTACAGAAAATATATTAAACAACGAAAAAACTTAGTGATCTTAAAATTCATAAAAATGAAATATAAAACAATCACGTACTATTATTAAAATACTGTACTAATATTACAAGAACGTTTAATTCTGTCATTTCGGGATCCAGACAACTGGTCCAGCGGGTGGCGCTAATGCACCATAAGCAAACTGCTAAGAAACAACAAAAGAAGAAGACGTTCTGCTTAACAAGGATTTAAGAGCACTATGGCAAGCCGTTTTATCACTTAAACATTTGACCTGACTATCCGTAAATACATTTTAAGATAGGAATAAATCTTTTGTGACTAGTACTAAATATATTTTGACTAGGCGTAAATACATTTAGAGATATCTCCAATTATATTCCGACTAGTCGAAACTCATTTGAAGACATCCGCAAACTATTTAGAGATATCTCTAAATCATTTACGACTAGTCATAAATGTATTTGGAGATATCTCTAAATCATTTATAACTAGTCATAAATGTATTTGGAGATATCTCTAAATCATTTACGACTAGTCATTATTCTCCATTGACTTCCATTGAAAATTAATTGCAGATATCTTCAATTGATTTGTGCCTAGTCACAAATGTATTTACAGATATCTCTAAATATATTTTCACTAGGCGTAAATACATTTAGAGATATCTATAATTATATTTTGACTAGTCAAAATTCATTTGAAGAGATCCGCGAAACTATTTAGAGATATCTCTAAATCATTTACGACTAGTCATAAATGTATTTGTAGATATCTACGATTATAATTTGACTAGCCACAAATTATTTAGAGATATCTCTAACTGTTTTGCAGATATCTTTAAATAAAATTAATCAGAGATATCTCCAATTATATTTTACCTAGCCGTAATTCATTTAGAGATATCTCTAATTAATTTGTGACTAGTCAAATTATAATCGTAGATATCT
>SRMA01025933.1:40913-84147 GCA_007224835.1 Danionella cerebrum
AGATATCTCCAAATACATTTATGACTAGTCGTAAATGATTTAGAGATATCTCTAAATAGTTTAGCGGATCTCTTCAAATGAATTTTGACTAGTCAAAATATAATTATAGATATCTCTAAATGTATTTACGCCTAGTGAAAATATATTTAGAGATATCTGTAAATACATTTGTGACTAGGCACAAATCAATTGAAGATATCTGCAATTAATTTTCAATGGAAGTCAATGGAGAATAATGACTAGTCGTAAATGATTTAGAGATATCTCCAAATACATTTATGACTAGTCATAAATGATTTAGAGATATCTCCAAATACATTTATGACTAGTCGTAAATGATTTAGAGATATCTCTAAATAGTTTGCGGATGTCTTCAAATGAGTTTCGACTAGTCGGAATATAATTGGAGATATCTCTAAATGTATTTACGCCTGGTCAAAATATATTTAGTACTAGTCACAAAAGATTTATTCCTATCTTAAAATGTATTTACGGATAGTCAGGTCAAATGTTTAAATGATAAAACGGCTTGCCATAAGAGCACAGAAACTGGATTGAGAACCGCTATTGTATAATACTCTTAATGTTCCTTGAGTCTTGTGCGCCTTCAAGTGGCCCGTTGGGGGATCTGTATAAACAAAACCCTCATTTAAAACATAATTTTAAAAGTTGCTATTTAATTTAGTATGACTTTATGCTTTGACTATGTTACAAGCATTTCTTTACAATATAAACGTTGGTGTTATCGTAGGTCAATTGGAACTGTAGGGTCAATAGTTCAAGGTTTAAAATTTTTTGGGACACCATAAAGACAGTGAACTCATACGACTAGCTGTGATTAATTCACTTTCAGTAGAAGAACATAAAATATGCATTTATTTCTTCATTATACTTTTATGGCTCACAAAAAACTCCAGCATAAGATGGTCAAAAACTACAAGTTACACGTGGTCTGAACGTTTATTTCTTTTCTGAGGCCAGAACACAATACAAAAGTGACTTTGTATTGTGTTCTGGTCGATAAATAAACAATCCCTTACAATCTACTTGTAGCCAAAGCACAATTTACAAGCCATGAGAGGATTCCATGTAAACCTCGAAAGGAACTATTCACCCGACACAATGTAATGAAAAAAGTGCCTCCAAAAGCCTTCAAACTTTTCAACTTGGGGTTCTTTTGGAAGAATGTCTAAGTTTCGTGAGCCTCTGGTTCCCAGAGTTCAGCTAAATGGGCAAAACAAAACCAGACCTTTGATTCAAATAAAAGGTTATCCCAAACCTGAAAGCCTAAACTTGTCCTGAGCCAAATCCTAAACTAGTGAGCCTTCATAGCTTTGCTTTTTAAAACAAACAGGCTCTGTAAAGCTCTTTTGTGTCTACGACGACACAATTCACCAAGCAGCAATCTAAACTAGAAAAAAGGTTCTGGATTCTCTCCATGTTGCTTGGTTTTTCCTCAGCTGTGGTTTTACCCTGGATTTCCAAAAGCTGTCGTGCTGAAATCGAAGCTTTTCCTGTTCTCAAAGTCTTTTGTTCTCCCGCTCGGGACATAGGTTGGGGTCTGCGCATGTCTACGGGGGAGGGCGAGGGAGGTACGTCACTCTGACGTCCTTTGTTCCACTCTGACTCAACCAATCACCGTAGTGGGATACCAGACATCTCTGCATATGTTTAAACACTTAGCTAGTGAACAAAAAAAGTGAAAAAAAAAACATCACCACAGAGACTAAATGTTGTTTTCAATATTACAAGACTGTGCCGCATCATTTCACGGTGAAAGACATATTAGTATGAAAAAGTGGATACATACTCACCAGAATGTATACTTGTAGCTGGAAGTGACTGGTATATATAACTGTGGGCCACCCTTTTAGTACGTGCTTGCTTCGGCAGCACATATACTAAAATTGGAACGATACAGAGAAGATTAGCATGGCCCCTGCGCAAGGATGACACGCAAATTCGTGAAGCGTTCTTCATTTTTTATATTAAATATGATTTATTAATTAAATATGAATTATTACTGTACGTTGTACTGTACCCGGCGAGTGTCCGCTGCGCATCTCCACTAGATGGCAGCATCTCATTGAGCGCTAAAAGGCCACGCGGATCACTGGTTCAGATCAAGAGAAGAACTGCAAAAGTTAGTTTTAACGACCTTTTAATGTAAATAAACGTAGTTTCACCGTATGTACATCAATATGTAAACATTGTAACGCTTTCAGATCGTTTATAAAATATATAAATATATATATATAACGATAAAAATATATAACTAACGTTGCGTTGCACCCAGTGCTTCAACACGTGCAATAAAACTTCAAGCTACGGTCAAAAGAATCACGATTCAATTGAATCGTCTCAGGAATGCAGCTCAAGCACCAATCAGGCTAAATTAACATGCAACATAAATCAAATCTAAAAATTAAACACCTGGTTATATGTATATATTTCTGACTATCAATACCTAACTATAATTATAATAAATGATGAATAAACTACGCTCCCCTGTGCAGTGACGTAAAAAAAATTAAGCACTTTAACTTTATAGTGTTTGCTGTCAGGTGCAAAAATGCTTCAAAAAATGCTTTGTCTTCAAAAAGCACAATTCTTTCAGCTACACTTGCACATTTTTTCAAGAAACTCTGGGAAGATTTTCCAAACATCTTGAAGAACCAACAGCAGATCTTCTGTGGATTTAGCTTTCTCACATCCTTCTGTCTCTTCATGTGATCCCAGACACACTTGATAATGTTGGGATCAGGGCTCTGATCTAGGGCTCATGCTTCTCTGTTGCCTGTAGACACTCGTTATTTTACCACCCTCCAGCCCTTCGATGAACAACTTCCCTCTGTTATCCAAGGAGTTTCTGCCTGTTCTACACTGTTGCTTATTTCTTGTGCTTCTTCAAAAGAGCTTGAAAAGCACAATTTGAAACCACGGTCCGCTTTGAAATCTTTGCCTGGGAGAGACCTTGTGTATGTAAATCTTGTTGCCTTGCTCAATCTTGCTCTCTTTCTTGGTAGCAAAGGACAAAATGTAGTAACACATGCATTGAATAAATAAAGACCATTATCATAAACTTTTTGATGATATTTTAATTAAATGAGCAGCAACAGTAAAAAAAAGTAGTTGAATGTTCAGCTATTAAAACTGGGACACTAATTGGCTGTTAAAGTTAAAGGTTAAAGTTGGTTAGTGTACTGTTTTGGCACACACCAAAGCTTGCAGTCAATGCTTTTCAGATTTAGTTTATGATTATGTTTTATGTTAAGTGTCTATTCAAAATTGGAACAATTTAATTCCAGAAAATAATCGATAGATGTGAATTATTCTCCCAAATGAATGTCCTGTAGAGGGGAATGATGACTCGGTTCTAATTGATGGTTCTTATCTCTTTAAGCAGCTTAAAGGCCCCTTCTGAGTGTTTTACCTCACCGTGGTCCCAACAAGACCATAGTACAGCAGCCTCAGGGCAAAGAATCAAAGGCTTCACCACAGGGTCAAAAGTTCAGGACAGCTGCTTATCAGTGGGCAGGCTGTTTGTTTTCATTTTACCCACAGCTTAGTTCCTATAGCTAGCTTAGCTAGTTACATAAACTATTGATGAATGGAGAATTAATATTTCTCAGCTCTGCCTTTAACACAAGTTATTAAAACAACTTCCCAGGAGCTAGGGGAGGCCCTTGATCTCGTATAATCGGATATTGTGGCATTTTTCTCATTGTGTAACAGATTGTGTTAATAAGTGGATTCCAGACTTCTTAATGCAGCTAGTTGAAGAAAACGAACAAAACTCAAGGAAAGAAGGATTCTGGACCTGCGCAGAAGTTGAATAGGAATGCACAACAACAGGAAGGTCATGATTTGGCGATCCAGCAAAGTTTTGGTTTGTTTGTCAGTAATTGTCACCTTTGTTCTGGGTAAGATTATTTCTTTTACACATTATTTACTGAATTGTGTGTCATTATCATATTTAATCTTTCTGCAAACTGTTTTGTCTATTATATAATTTTCCTTGAAAATGCTTTTGAAAATATACGATTTTAACAGCAAAAAATTGACCTACAAGCCATTGTTAGAAACTAAATACTGTAGCTTGTGTATCTTGTATTGTTAAATGTACGCCCATGTAATAGTAGGTTTTTTTAGGCACAGTATTTGCACACTATTGTTTAAAAGTTATACACCTCTAATATTCAACACATCACCAATGAATATAGAAGAGTGATTTTAAATCTAGAAGAAGCAGTAGTCAGCCAATTCCTTTTTAGCAATACACCAATACCTAGCAGAAACCAGCAGTTCATCAAGTGACCACTAGAGGCTCCGGAAGTGAGTAGTGTTCCCATTGACAGCCATGCAAAAAGCAGATAAAAGAAACCTGTTTACCCTCCTGTTTCCATAGTTTTTCAACGTACACTGTAAAATATCTGTACATTTAACTGAAAAACTGTACAAATACTACAGAAACATTGCATTTTACAAAACAACTGTATTAACTAACTGTATGAATTTATAGTCCAAAACTGTAAGACCTTACATTTAAAAGTAAAAAATGTGAAAGTATGGTTTATTGCCAAAAAGTTAATGAATGGTTTTGTAAGAAGCCTGTGGGATCACGTGCATTTAGTGTCAGTCCTGTGTTTGTGGTTTATCTTTTCCCTCACTTCTTCATTGCATCTGGTCACTTACTTATCTACAATAACTGAGTCTTATCGTCCGTGTACCCTTTCAGTATTGTGATCTCATCTGCTCTCCCCTTTAAATTCTCTACAATTATTGTACGCTCTTTAATATAGATTTTTCACGGTTCACACATCCTGACTCTCCATAACAGCTTCCAGCTTTCTTGGATCTTCTCTTATGTGTCTCTTATCGGTTCTCTCATACTGTGGTTTCATTCTTGCTACTCCTGCTGTCATCACTGAAGACTTTGTTAAATTTATGCTTTCCTTGCTGTAGATCCGCTGTGTCTTTCTGAGCGACTCTATCAACTCTGACAATTCAAATTAAGAGACGTCTTTCTTCTGTACTGTTGTTAAATCAGCATGTAAATAAACTTTTAATTTATGCATGTGCGCACTCAAGAAGCTCATAATTAGTGTCCCTTCCAGCCACAATGACATTTAAGGCATAAAACATGATTGCTTGTGAAATTTACAGTACAACACATTAAAACCAATAACAGTGCTGCCGTGTATTTGACAGTAGAGTTTTGGCAACCAAAGCTGCCAAGTTTATTTTTTTATAATCTGTCATTTTTACAACATAACCGTTGTGTGTTGTTTGGGATGTTTTCAGCCACTTCAGGATGATTTTGAATCTAAATGTAACTTTTTTCTCTGTTTGATCAAATTGAATGATTTTTTGTGATATAATTTCACACATATATTTTGTGAAATTACCTTGAAATTTTTCAAATACTCCAAAATGCACTTTAGGCAAATGTACTACTACACTTTCATGTTGTTCGTGACTGTTAACAGCCACTAAATAAAACTGCTGTTAATATCTTTTTTTTTTTTTTTTTTGCAAAAATCTCTTTATACATCAGTTCTAATCAAAATTACTACTTAATTAGACAGTTACAACCCTTAATATTAGGGATGTCCCGAGCCGATCGTAAAGATCGGTATCGGGGCCGATCGAGGCATTTTTTAACTGATCGGAATCGGCTCTATGTATCGGACCGATCGAATGTTTACGTCAGCTACGTCACGCACGTGTCGCAAACTCGCATGTTAAACTCGCATGTTGTTTACTACTTGCAATACGGTGCTAAGATGTCTGCAGTGTGGAAGTATTTTAAGCTTGAAAGTGATTCTAGTCTGGTAGCTACATGCAACGTTTGCAATGCGAGCATTTCACGCGGTGGTACTAGCAAAGCAGCCTTTAATACTACCAACTTGATAAGGCATCTTAAAACGAAACACACACGACAGAATATTGCGACTTCACTGAGCGAACGCAGGAAAAGGCTAAACCAAAGCAACACACACTGGAGGAAACTTTTAAAAGGAGACAGAAATTTACTCTTGAGCTGCAAGGCCAAAAAGATTACAGAAAGGGTCGTTGAATTCATCGCTTTGGAAGATCAACCCCTCTCTGTGGTAGAGAATACTGGCTTCCGCCGGCTTTTTGAACTTTTAGAATACTTTAATAACCTGCATGCACTTAAAGTGTGCAATTAGCACAAGGAAAAGACAAGTATCGGATCGGGACTCGGTATGGGTCGATGCTTAAAATTAAATGACTCGGATCGGATCGGGGGCTCAAAAAACCTGATCGGGACATCCCTACTTAATATGCATAAAAATTACAGTAGTATCCCATTAAATCAATAAAGGTGCTAGCACTAAGTGCTCTGTAAAGTTCTATCAACCACAGCTGCAGGTTTTTTGTCCTTGATGAAAATTTTGAAAGGTGAGTTTTTGTTTTCCAAACCTAAGTTCTAAATAGCCTTACATTTTTGCTAAATGAAGAGTCTGAGTTCTTCTGTAACATCCATTGACTGTATATAAGTTGTACAGCAATATGCTTTGTAGGAAACTCAGATTCGAAGACCAGGAGATTTTGGGGTAACAGAACAAGTTTAATGTTCAGAGCTGCAGTCGTCCAAAATCCTTCAACACAGCACAACTAAAACATTCTTTCTTTGTATCTTATACACCGGAAACCTTAGGGGGCTGCCCACAAAAGGAGTGGTCAGTTCAAAGCATGATCAGATAACAAAAGACTGTAAATCAAGTAGCACCTACCTAAATTCCACAAGCCCCCAACAAGGACAACATACATTGGCTGGTATTATGTAAAAAGAGTTAATAAGCAATTCTTTGTAAATCTCAATCATTAACTGATGAATCTTAAGTACCAAATACAAAGTTAAACACATAGCTTTTGGCTGTTGTTAAATAGTTGTAGGAAAAGCATAGCTTACAAAGGATGTTAAATTTGTAATCCTACAGCTTCAAACTGAGAAAAATATTGTTCTTACTTATATATAACACGTGCATTTAGGGGCTGGACAATTAAACGAAAAGTAATCAAACTTAATCGTAATCGTTACGATTTTACCAGGTCAATTTTTTAATTACTTTCCCTTTAAAAGTCATGTGACCCTGCTCCATTTTCTTCAATTATTTTAATATTGAGACACATCTCTTATCTCTTATTCAAACATCTCTTACTTGTAATATGTGAGCATATTTACTGTAGAAAATTTGTTAGTGAATTAGGATTGGAAGAAAATAAATGTTCATTTATCGTACTCGGGTTTATGCATATAATGTTTTCTTGGCTGTTTTTGTTATTTTACCAAAGAGTTGTGTGCTAGCTTTCCTCACGCATCTATTAAACAGTATTAACTCACTGGATATGCTGTAATTAGTGTCCAATCACATTGCAGTGTCATGCAAAGGAGGGGTTTTGAACGAAGGAGTCGTAAAACTAATCATTTTGGAGTTGTTGGAAACTCCCCAAACCAAAATTGAACCTTTCAAAATCACTAATGGCCTGTATAAATTTGTAAGCTTTTATAGGGGATGTCTCTGTCATTTGGCTAATTGCGGATAGGGAAAGTTGGAGGATATCACAGTTAGCTTGTTTTCTATACGGACCATTACAACATTCAAATTGTTTTGGTATTGGTGTATCCAGCTTAAGCATCAACATATTCTTCAACAGGGGGTGAGGAAGCCTCTCAATTGAAGTGTGCTGACTTCAACACCACCACTTGGCTGGAATACAGACAGGCTACAAAACTCCAGGTCCGGTACCTTCTGCTGACCAGAAACAACATGGACTGTGCCAGCCTTTTCACTCAAGACTGTCTGAACCACACTCAGAAACACACGGCATACTTCAACACATCACACGCCACTAAAGTCATTGTCCATGGATACAGGTGGAGCTTTTTAATCTGCAGAGGTGAAGCTGTTTGGGTGAAGGATCTCATGCACTAATGGATTTCTTTGATTAAGGGCTTTGGGCAGCAAACCATCTTGGGTCGGTGGATTAGCTCAGGCACTGCTACGAGAAGAAGATGTGAATGTTCTGGTGGTGGATTGGCTCTATGGAGCCTCTTTTGCTTATAACCTGGTGGTGGAGAACTACAAGGAGGTGGCAGTGCAGATATCAATGCTCATCAATCACCTCACGGTAAGACAAATTCAGTTTCATTACTTTTTTTTATGAGGATTACAAGACAATTCTCTGATTCAAAACAACTCTCCTATCTACAATCAGAGTCTATCTACAATCATCTACAATCAGAGTCTATATTAAAAAAAGAATGAGTAACAAGGAGCGAGCCAGTGTTTGGAAGAACATCCATCTGTTTTTAATCTTCATGTTACAAAAGAATCATTTTTAAAAATGTGTCAATTGGATGTTATTTTTCTCAAAACGTGATTTTCCCAACATGTTTATCAACGTTGTTTATTTCTATTATTAATATGTGATCTAAGCTATTTTTACTAAAACCGATTTTTTTTGTTATTGTCTGAGCTAAATGGTCATTTTAGATCTCTCTCTCTCTCGCGTTCTCCTCCTCAACCGTGCTCGTATTAATGCACTGATCACTGTATCCAATAGAAAACAAATCACTGGGCATTTGATGAATCCATATTTTGGTTTGGCTGAATACTGCCATCCATCACAGTCTGTACAGGTTGCATAACCAGTTTCAAAGGGGCTCTAGTATTGTCATTTTCTTTCAAACTACGTTTTTGACACAGAAACCACAAGATCCAAAATAATCGAAACAAAGCACTTTGAATGTATGTTGTTTTTTCTGTAGAAGAGCGGAAGCCTCCTGGAATCTTTCCATTTCATCGGTGTGAGCCTTGGAGCTCATGTATCTGGATTCGTGGGGACTCTTTTCGAAGGCAAGCTGGGTCGAATCACGGGTAAAATTTCACCTATTTCTAAACAAGACACTTAAATTCTTTAAAAGAAAATGCTTTAAATTCATATAAACTTGATTTTATATTTAATTTTTACATTATAAAGAATGGCTGTTTATTTGTGTAAATTGACAAAATGCAAACTGACTGAACAAACGAAAAATCTATATTAAAGCTGCAAGCAGCGATCAAAGGGCTCCAGCACCTCCGGCGCCATCACCTCTCAGTGATAGTTTGTTGCTCTAATGTTTTGGCCAATGTTCCCGTCTCATATGTTAAAATTGGTAAAAAGAATTATTGTTAAAAAAATACCTGGACATTTGTATATAAAACAACCTGTGAAATGGACACTGAAAGCCCTTTTCAAACACAACTTTTTGAGTTGATGCACAATAGGTTGAAGTTAAACTCAAAAATCTTGTTGTACATTTATAGTTGTTATAAAGAGAAAGTTTTTTTTTCATTGCACACTGTTCTGTGTATTTATATGATAAAAATAACAAACATTTGCCTGATTTTGAAAGTTTTATTTCATCTGAGAGCATGGTGGAGGTTTGATTTGTGGCTGCATTTGGTCAGGATTAATAGTGTCCTCAATGCTGAGAAAAACAGGCAGAAACTAATCCAACATGCAATACCACCAGGGAGGTGTTTTATTGGCCACAATGTTTTTTCTATATCAGGACAATGAGCCAATGACTTCCTTCAAAAACTGTGTGCAAGTGTAACTAGAAGAATTGCTGATGTTTGACAAAGAAACATGGTGGAGACAACAAATATTGATTTGTTCATCGATGAAAAGAAATCACCGACACGTTTTGAATTCAGTCGTTTCCTCGTGCTTTGGAGATGGTTTACTTGTGAACAGAACAAAGATCTGAACATAGCAGAGAAAAGCACAGGCTCAGAGAATATTTGGTATTTTGTTTTCAGGTTTGGATCCGGCAGGACCAATGTTCAAGAGCGCTGATCCTTTTGACCGTCTGGATTCATCCGATGCTTTGTTTGTTGAGGCCATCCACACCGACTCTGACTGTTTGTGTATTAAATATTGAAAAAAAAGTCAAGTATATTGAAATCTGCCCGAATCTAAACGTAAAAAGTGTTTCTTTATCAGACTTTGGTATCTCCATTCCTGTCGGCCATGTGGATTTCTTCTTAAATGGAGGAATGGATCAAGCTGGTTGCGCACGCTCAAGATTTGCTTCAAGTAAGTGCTAACTCTAATAGATTACACTGATTTAAATCACTTTAGCTTCCTGCTGCCTGAGGATCTTTCTTTGTTGTCAGTTTTGTTCTTCTTTCCAGTGTATGGCTATGTCATTTGTGACCACATGAGAGCTGTGCACGTCTACATGAGTGCCCTGAATGGCTCCTGTCCACTCACTGGCATCCCCTGCTCTAGTTATGAGGAGTTCCTGGCTGGAAACTGTGTAACCTGTGATGGCGCTTTCAATGGCACCTGCCCAGAGATAGGTAAATGATATGAAGCAAATACTTGTTGAACAACCTTGATTTTGATTTGGTTACCAAATGTATTGTTGTGCATTTAACTACTTATTTATCTAAAAGGCTTTGACAAAAATGTTTTTACTAGATACAGCTGAAGACAACATGTGGAATTACACATTTATCTGAATATTTCCTAAGTGAAGTTTAATAGAAAGGAGATTTTATTGTAAAAAATAATTTTGTAATACAAATAGAAATAAATGCATAACCAAGCAAAACAAAAAAATGTTAAAATCAATAGCGAATCAGCCACATCTATTTGTTTGCTGTAATTCTCAACAAGTCTTCTGAGCTTTGACTGTAATTGACCATAAATGGAATGTCAAGAGGTTACAAGAGTTTGCAAAGAGTTCAAGCAAGACTTTTTCAGGGGATTTCCCTGAACAAATGATGTAAATCATGGTACAAAACCAGCACCCTACACTCCTCTTCAGACTATCTGACCAAGCATTTGGGAATCCAGGGCTAAGGGACACTTGAAGGAAAACAGTAAAGGACCATTTCATTGTTCATTGTACGCTAATAGTAATTTAATGTCACCCCTTTTTTGTACAAGGACTACTTTAGTAAGGTCCAGCACAGCTATAAATAAATATATATGTTACAGAGAGGTAACCACCGCCCATGACTCCTCTGGGCTTCGACTGCTGCCGGTTGACTTTGACTGGGACTTTTTCAGGGGATTTCCAAGAAACTTCACTCTACTCTACACTCCTCTTCTGACTCTCTGAACAAGAGTCTTCGGCGTTTGGGAATCTACGGCTGAGTGGTGCTTGAAGAAAAACCAAAAAGGACTTATTTTTTGGACGAAACCAAGAAATCTGTAAAGTTTCTGTTGTCGTTACAAAGAGTAAAAGCAAATATTTGACAAAAATGGCTTCACACAACCACTAACTATGAGTGCAGCAGATGCTTTTGTTATATTTTCTGAAAATTTGCCTAAACATATGAGCACAACTGTAAATAGTTTTAACCTTGACAAAAATAAGACCTGCTTCTCTTTCATTTCTTCTTAAATGTGTCTTTAGGTTTGTTAAAGAACAGCGGGATTGCAGCAACACCTCTCCCCAATCGAGCAAAGGTCTATCTCCTCACAACAGCTACAGCCCCATATTGTGGTGAGTCTATTTGTTTCATGTATCAAGATTTTTATATTTGTAATTTAAAGGCTTTATTGCTTAGAAATAAGCACCTGCTCCTCTATTTCAGCACATCACATACTTGTGGAACTTAAGGTTTCTCCTTTAGACAAGACCGCTGAGGTTCAGCTAACTCTGGTGTCCCCTGGGCAGCCAGAGACAGAACTCAGACTTAAACTGTGAGTTCCGCTGTTTTTAAACGCCTCAAGAAAAATAAATCAGTGATTACATTGACCTGAGTCATGCGCATCAACCCCTATTTTAGAAATACAGAAGAAATAGAGTACAAAAGGATGACTGTGCACCCTGTGGAGTTGTGTCAAATTGATACAGTGCAGCTGAAAAACACAGGAGCACGATTTTATCGACAAGGGGAAATCCACTTTGAGTACATATGCATCTCTGGTGTACCTCAAACCAGGTAAGCCTCATTGGTCAATCTCGAACACTTACAGTTTATGCACAAAGTAGATTATCCATCCAAAAAATATAAAATGAAAATATTAATTGAAGTAAAAGTGACCATTATAATGTAGTCCTGCAGCGTGGCCTAGTGTTTAGCGCACAGGACATGTGGTTGTGCCGGGCGAAGTGGGGTCTAGTTTTATTTCTTTCCCATTTCACTTCTCTGTTCATTAAAAAAAGAAATGATGGTTGTAAAAAAATCTTACAAGTTACTTCTGATCTAAATATTAAAGGTCTTTGTTTTAATATTTAAATTCTCTGCATCTGGATTTAACCAAGTTTCATCATTGAATGAGTTGAATCTAATTTCGCCTTCTTTTAAAGCAAGTTGTGGTCCATTATAGTTGATGATGTGCAGTTTTGGGACTTACTATATGTGTAAATCGCTTTTACTCACTATTTATTGGAGTATTTTTTTTTTATAAAATTTTTTTTTATATTGATAGCATTTTGTGCGAATGTCAATTTAATAAATGTTTTATATTAACACTTTTTACGTTTTAAATGATATTAGGGACTTGTTATGATTAATACAGTTTGAATTAGATGCAAATATTTTTTGGATACGCTGTTATGTTCCAAATAGCAGTTTGGAGCCAGGCCACAAGCAGTAGAATAGTTAACTTCTCACACAATAATACACAGCACTGGATGAATACAATATTGAATCATGATGAAAGCATGTGTCACCTGTAAATGTACTTTATGAAAATAACATGAAATATTTCCACGTTTTGTGTTCCAGAGGCACCGAGCCGATATGTGTGAAGAACATTCGCATAGGGCGTGGTGTACCATGGTCACATGACTTTGTACAGGTGTGCTGAAAAGAAAATACCTTAATTACTGGGATGTCATTATTTATGCAGATGAGTTCAGGTTCACTTTAGATCTAAACAACGTATTGTCTGCACAACTAAAGGTGCACAAATGTTAGCACTGCCCTCTAGTGGGTGGAGAAAATAACAAGCTTGACACTAGATCCTGGCGTTTTTGAAAAACAACTTTTTCAGTTTAGTTTTTTTTCAACGACATTTTAAATGTTGAAATCATTTCAGTAGTTGTTAATAAAATGGTTTTATAAAGTTTATGTTTTACTTTCAGTTTCTTCTTTTATTTAACCCATAGAAGTCTCTTCTACCGTCGGTGCATTGGCCAATAATACGGCAGCTTTGAATTAAGTAGGAATGACCCGACTCACCTATTGTTGAAATTTTTAAATGTGTAGGTTTCAAAAAGGTTATTAATTTGGATATTTTTTGTTTTAAACAAACATTACAAGTGTTATAACATATTTGCAAGCAATAAGCAATTTCAAACTAAAATTTGAGAAAATGTGCAATCGTCTTACAGTTGAATTTTTCAGACCCCAAATTGGTGCCATCTAGTGGTGAAAAGAATGGATAACCATCGGAAGTACAAGACCTGTGGTATGGCTTGTCTTTTACTG
Organism: Danionella cerebrum; assembly: GCA_007224835.1. Classification (NCBI taxonomy): domain Eukaryota; kingdom Metazoa; phylum Chordata; class Actinopteri; order Cypriniformes; family Danionidae; genus Danionella; species Danionella cerebrum. The sequence continues at coordinate 54,386 of SRMA01025933.1, forward strand.
ATATTTACTGTATCACGAGTAGGATGCATGTAGATGTGGTGATCAGGAAAACATCAAACAAAATGTGTTTTTAATTTTAAATGCAAGACGTGAATTCTATCACAACACAAATTAGAGGTAATCAAATCTCTTGAAAAGCTATTCTTTTGCCACAGTAACCCTAGACTCTTCCGCATAGAGCCAATCACAGTAAGTGTTAACATTTGACTGCATTTGAGTGCTTGTAAGCATGCGTAGCAGCAATGTTAGCCAGTAGTTTTAATGAGGGGCCAAAACTGGAGCACATCTTAGCTGTTATCGATCATATTTTATGTTTTTTAATGACATAAAATTAGGTTGTATGTCAAACATTATAAACACACGTATGAACCTTGAGTTTCAAACTGCAGCTGAAAATCAAGCATTAAAGGACTCCAATTCCCACAATCCCACACTCTAATTTTCTTGAGTTTGGGTGTTCACAGCAGTGGTGGGTGGTGCATTTAAGCTAGCTACATTCATCTTGGGAAATGTCTAAATGGGCAACAAAGGTGTACTATTAAAATCACACTTGTTTATTTGGTTATAACATACAAAGAACTTCCCAAACTTTTTTTAACTAATTGGGGTTGGACATGATTTATATTTTTCCATTGCAGAAAAAAAGTCCTGTGAAAATTCATAAATCTAGATTGTAAGAGCACAAACACTAAAAAAGGAGTCAAAACAAGGCTAGAATAAGCTAAACGTTTTAAAAACCACACAAAGTGACTTTTTTTTTTATTCAGTCTCTTACAGTTGAGGTGTACATATGATTAACATACAGAAGCCATAATTAAACTGGAAAACCAGAAAATTACCAGTATTTCCCCTACTCTATATTTTTATCTTCTTATGCTTGTGCATTGTTCCAAATAAAAGAAATATTGTTTATTCTGATGGTCAGCCCTCACATTATTATTTCTACTGCAAGTACACCTTTGATTTCAAATAATAAAAAGAGTTTAAAATGAACGTGAAATGACATTTCACTATTCCCATACAGTGAAACAGTGCTTCAAATGCCAGACTTGCTATTAAAAAGTGATTGTGTTCCTCCATTTCTGTTATTTAACGCAATATCACATTTTTAACGCAGCACTTGTGAGTTGGCCCCGTGAAATTACATCTTAATTCAATGGTCCGTCACAAGATACTGAAATCTTTCTATCATGAAAAACCCACACGTGTGTAACAAATCTCTCAAGCAGTTTACATAACATATATCTCACTTGTTCCAAACACACTCACAGAATATCACAAAAGTGAGTACACACCTCACATCTCTGCAAACATTTATTTAGATCTTTTCATAGGAGAATGCTGCAGAAAATACTCTTGGACACAATGAAAAATAGTCAGTGTAAAGTTTGTATAACAGTGTACATGTATTGTCCTCTCAAAATAAGTAAAAATACAGCCAATAACAGCTGAATATGTACATTTTTTGTGTGGCCACCATCATTTTTCAGCACGGCTTTAATTCTCTTGGCCATAGAGTTCACCAGAGCTTCACAGGTTGCCACTGGACTCCCGTAGGTGGTGGACATTTGACACTTTGTGCTCCCCCACCTTCCATTTCAGGATGCCCCAGAGGTGTTCAATGGGGTTTAGGTCTGGAGACATGCTTGGCCAGTCCATCACCTTTACCCTCAGCCTCTTCATCAAGTCGGTGGTCATTTAAGCATGTGCTTGGGGCTATTATTATGCTGGAACATTGCTCTGCAGCCCAATTTCCGGAGGGAGGGGACCACACTCTGCTTTTGTACATGTTAGAATTAATTTTTTCCCCGATGACTCAGATCATGACTCTCCCACCCCCATGTTTAAAGGTAGACAAGACACACTTGTTTTTGTACTCCTCTCACACCATCTGACCACATGACATGGTTCCAGTAATCCTGGTCCATGTTGTCTGCAAGGTTTCTTGTGCACCATATTTGGAAGAGGCTTTCTTCTAAGATAGCAAACATGCAGAGCAATTTCTCAAAACAGTTTTTAAAGCCAATCCTTGGATGTGACTTCGAGAACATGCTCTCAGCTTCTTTGGCCGACATGGTGAGTGCTGTTCTGAGAAGAACGGTCCTCTTAAAGCACTGGATTGTCCTCGTAAAGTACCGTTGGCAATTTCTTATAGCCTAGGCCATCTTTATAAAAAGCGACAATTCATTTTCACAGGTCTTCTCAGAGTTGTCTGCCACGTTGAACGTTCAGTGATTAAGTTGAGAGAGTGGAAGAGTTTTTATACTAATTGTAACTCATCTGAGACAGCGTAACACTAGTGAGTCACAGGGGAAGGAAAATTACTTATTGTGCTCAAGTGGTACATTTTCACTTAGGGGTGTGCTCACTTTTGTTCCCAGGGGATCAGCTATTATTGACTGTATTGTTTTGTTTTTTTGAGAGAAAATAAATGTACACTGCTTTACAAACTTTACTCTGACTACTTCATTGTGTCAAAGAGTCACTTCTGCAGCATTCTCCTATGAAAAGATCTAAAAAAATATTTGCAGAAATGTTTAGTCACTTTTGTGAAATAGACTTTAAAGCACATGCCATCACAAATCGGTTAAAAACGGTCATGCTGAAGTCACAGCAATAAGGAATCATAAACAATTGCTGGAGGATTATGGTTTACAACTGTTAAATAAAGAATGTTGAATGTTTCTTTCAGTCCGTAGTGCCTTCCTACAGCTTTGGTGTATCGGTAGGCACCAGCGGTGCACACCCTCTTTGGAAACGTGGTGGAAGATGCCCTGAAGTATCATCGTCTGTGAAAATAGGCGAGAACAAAATACCATTGAGAACACTGGCACAAACCCGAGAGTTTATGTTACAGTAAATGAACTGCTCACTCCATTCCTTGCAAACCAGTGTGTGAAGGTCATGTCTCAAGTGACAGCAGAACCTTTCACCTCTCACAGCTGTCCCATGATCCACTGCTCTACATAGTGCTGTCTGTGTCACTTGCTGGCAATTCAAGGTATTTGGTGGGGGAGGGCTTGGGTTACCATTTATCATCAAAGGGCGTATGTGGATGACTGGGAGTTACTAACCACTCCATGTGATGGATGAAGCATAGTAATGATCACCAAAAAAATACTTGTCTGTACTTAGTCTAGTGTAAAATATAAACTTCAGTCAAGGGATTTTTATTCTGGTTATAAATCGTATGAAACTGAAGTTCCCACATCGTGCATGGGTTTTTGTACAGGGATTTTAAAGACAGTAACAGTGCTTCTTATGCATTGAAACAGTAAAGTAACAAAGCTTCTTATGCACATATTGTAAATGAAACAATTAACTGGTTTAAAAAAAAGTGTGATGGGAATTTTGTAATATATGTAATACCTCCATCTAGTGGTCATATTGAGAAATGTAATTTGAGAAACTTTTGAGAGCACACGTCATACTTAAGTACCGCCCCATGAGGAGATAAGAAGGTGATAAAGCTCTTTGCTCGCTCTCTTGACCCGCTCTCTTGCGCTGATCTCTCTCTGGCCCAACTCTCTTGGGTCAGTCTCTTTCTCTCTTTCTTTCTTTTCTCTCTCTATATATAACCACGTTCTTCCACTTTAGAGTCACGTGTGTTGGAAATGCGTTGAGACTGTTAAATCTTTGTAATAAATATCCGCATTTGCTGTGTTCTCTCTCAAACGGTCTCCAGTGTTTATTATCAATTGAGAAGGTATATTTTTACCATAACAAAAGATTGTTCTTTTTTAATGTAAGCTTGGGCACTTTATCCTGGAGGGTCTATGCAATGTTGTCCCTTTTGAAGACAAGCTCTAAATTGCAATTGACTGTGATGTTGGCTTGATTCTGACTGACTGGCACACAAATATTGTTAATGTTCAGTTATTAAAACCTATGACTACGAATATCATCATTGTGGGTTACTGTAGAGATCTTTAACAACCCTAAAGATTATTTTCTCTGAATAGTTTGCATTTATTTTGATGAGAGATTTGACACAGGTAGGAAATAAAGTGGGAGAGAGAAGGGAATACAGGGTCAGGAAAGGATGGTGAGATTAAAACTCGAACCAGGTGACCTGATCCCCACTTAAGCTCACTAACCACTACTCCAGCGACCACGATGCTGCAAAATAATTAAAAGTCACCATTTTTTGCAATTGGTTTACTTAATGAAAACTTTTTATTCATTAATTACTATAAATAAAAACAACATTTTCCCTCAAAGCACCCTTGTGTAGAAAAACGTCATGCAGTATGTGTCTTGTTTACATAATTACCAGATGTGAAACTACCAAATCTTTATTTTTAAAAATTTATTTATTACCAAATAAATATTGGCAATAAAAGAGAGCTTTTGATCTTTAAATTAATATTATAACGCAGTTGACTCTACTAATATAGATAACTGTTAACAACTGCAAGAACTTATGAACTGTTACGTCATATTTGTTTATTTAAACTTATGAAGAACTTCACAAATAGTGTTTTAATGTGTACGTGAATTTTGAATTTCTGTTCTTGAGAGCACACAACTTTTCTGCCTCTAGGGAAAGTAGAATAAAGCATAAAGCCAAGACTTCTATTCAAACCACTGTTCATTATTTCTCCCTCTCTCCTCCACATCTCACTCATCATTAGCTACATGCAAGAGTTTTTGTTTATTAATTCTTTTGCAACCTTGATGGTTCCCCTCATCTGCCGGCACTCCTGAGCTACAAAATTTACCGCCTCCTACCAAGATCGATTGGCTAAGAGAACTCAAATTAAGCAACCAAACGGATGTCCACTAAATAACTACCGTAAAGATTACATTAGCCGTACCAATCAAACACACAGTGCTCCGTTAGATCTTGTTAGTTTGGGGTTTTCCATAGGCTTTAGTGTTACATCAAAGGGGGTGTGTTATAACAGCCATCGCCAAAGTATTTTCCTCCCACCCCTTCCATGACATAAGGACTGCGTCATGAGACCAGGAAATGTCTGAAAAAAACAACAATGGATCGCAAAAGCGCCAAAGGAGTGTCCACAACAGGTTATTTGGTGAGAAGTTGCGAATGCGATTCAATGACGCAAACAATGACGACTCTCTCTGACCAGTAAGCGTCCATGTACTTCATGCTTGCTCCGCCAATCAAGAGAAGGCTGTCAGTTCTAGAAACTCCTTGAACGAGTTCCAGAAATTGTGTCGGTTTCACAGCCACAACGCAGTGGAAAAGCCGTTAAAACCACGGCGAAATGAACTGTACCGTGTTATGCAGGGGAAAAGCGCCATAAGATGTAACAGCCTATCCCTACTATGCACAAATCTTAAAAAAAACCTAAACGAAACAAACACTCATGCGCATTCATCACTCAGTGTTTGTGATATCCAGTTAGTTCAGTTGTGCCTTTTCGTGCAAACCATCACATAAACCATTACTTGTCTACTTACATTGTGATTTAAGTAGTGTCCCAGTGTGTGTGTTAGATTTAACACCCAAATCTTTACTTCAAATACTCCCGCTCATTCCCATAGTCCATTAGAGAGCCTGTCATATCTGCAAAGTCTTCCAAAATCAAGCTGGTAGAGTCCTCACCAGAGGGCATCTCTGTGTCTGAGGCCCAGAGCTGGTGTGGAGGCATGGGTCTGGTGCTCTTTTCCTGGCTTGGTTGGAAGTTTCTACCATCGGGGCCTTGGTTAGGTTGCCCTAGATTTACTTTCACACCTGTGTAATCTCCCAGGCTCCCTCTGGGTGGAGAACTAGCACTGCCACCCTCACTGCCCTGTGGTGAGGGGGCAAGGACGTGATAGAGACTGGGCAGACGAATATCAAGGCGCACACCACTCTTGGCGAACAACTTGTCGTTGAGGGAGTACAGTTTGTCAGCAATGTCACTTCCAAGCATGACAGAGAAAAGTCGTGCAATGTAACGATCTTTTGAAAGTAGAAAGTAAAGTCGGCGTCTTCGCCATGAGATGTAGCGGCAGTCTGTCTCAGCCGTTAGGGTCACCTGAGGTCATGGGATGGAAATTGAGAACTTTTTAGTTCATTTATTCTGTAGCATTGTCCAAAGATGATGCCATACCTGAAAGTTACCCTCCTCTGTTGGTCTTAGAGACTCCCATTCCGGAGAGTCAAGAAACTGGTGAGGGAAGATGTAATGGAGGAACTGACCTTCCAAGGACACTCGGATCCTGTGAAAAAAGGGGATTGTGTTTGAATTCCTTTGCCTGTGCTTTGTGCTTGCCTGGGTTTTCAGTACCCGGTTTCATCGACAAGACCAAAAACACGCGTCAGGTTCATTTAACTCTCTAAATTCTGATTGATTTAGGTGTAGGGTATACACCATCTTCCGTCCCAAGTGCGCAAGAGAACCCAGTGATCCTTAAACCAAGGAATGGGTCTGGAAAGTGAATGAATGATATTTCATAACCCAAAATTACCCAACATTTGTGCATTTGGCAGACACTTCTATCCTAAGTGACTTACATTTCATGGAAATACCTCATTTTGTCAGTTCTTGTTTTCCCTGGGATGTGGAACACACAACCTTTGCATTGCTAGCACAATGTCCTACTGACTGAGCCACAGGGGAAAATGCAGACTGAAGCAAGAACTTAGTACTTTTAATTTCAGCATGTACAGGTTTACATATACATTTTTCCGGTTTGATTAAAAACTGATTCCTTTTTTTTTGCAAACTCAATGCTAAATACATAATTTAAAAATGCCACCTCTTGGTTTAGTAGAGTCTTTACAGCGTTCAGGGTTTTTGAGTGTCTGTGTGGATACATTTGCTCCCCTCCAGATGCCCCAAACTGCCTTTGCACCTTAGACAGATTGATTCTTTTATCGTTTTTAAGTCATCCTTAAAAACACATCTTTTTACTCTGGCTTTTAACTCTGTCTGAATTGTTGACTTTTACTTGTTTTATTGTTCTTACCTCTGACTGGTGTTTTTTATTGTGTGGTTTTTTATTTCTATGCTTTATCAAACTTTTATTTATTTTATGTTACATCACTATTTTTATTAGCCTTACACCTCATAGGCTGTGTACAGCACTTTAAGTGCTATATAAATAAAGATGGATTGGATTGGATTGGATTTTAGGAAATGAACAGCATCTGTTGGTTCCATCTCAGAGCGGGAAAAAAATCTCACTGGGACTTTCGCTTTCACAGTTGCGGGCTGGTGGAATTCTCTTGCAGTTCCAATCCGGAAACTTATGTCTCTGACAACCTTAAAAAAGCAACTGAAAACTCTTTTAACTAAAAGCACTTAACTAATAAATAAAATAAAAAAAAAACCTCTAAAGCACTGAATTTATTTTCTGTATCAGCTAAAATGTCTTCTATTACTATGTCTTATGATTTATCTGACCTTGTATCAAACTGCTTACTCCCCAACTGTAAGTCGCTTTGGATAAAAGCGTCTGCTAAATACATAAATTTAAATGTTTTTTAACAAATGTGTGGACCCAATTTGTTCTGCAGGTTGGTTACTAGTGAGCTGTCATTAAAATTGTAAAATATTATTGTGATTAACATAAAAAAATACCCCTTTTCTCTATGATGTTTCAAATCAAGTGTGTCTTACATGGCCGGCAGAGTGAAGCCAAACCGCGGTGAGCGCCCCCATGGTGCTGGCTTTGGAATGATTACCACCCAATTCATGTCTATGAGAAAAAGTTATTTCCTCAGAAAGTATGTCATTTACACAAAGGATTTTATTGATTTTTGAAAGTTATCGATACAGTTAACAAACTTATTCTTTTTTTTTTTGGCTCAAGTTTATTTTCATGTGGTTCAGGATGGTTTAATTTTCAGGACCATGTGATTGACAGCTAGAACAGAGCTAACTTTTGTGAGAAAGATCATTTACGCGGCCAACGAGTCACTTTCAAAATGTTCTTAAAAATTACGAAATAAATTATAACAGGCTACGTGTGAGAGGGGCATGTGTGAGCCAGACTCGAGGCAGAGCTCTGAAACTATGACGGTTCTACTCTTAACAGGAAGTCACTTGTGTGCATGTACAGCCGTCAATGGCATCCTCCTCTCCAGACCAGTAATGGATTCATTTGAGCCCAATTACAGAGCTGTCCATATCTTTCTCAACGATTTTAGAGTGTCGTTGGTATGAACAGGCACCAGTTTACCCGTAGAAGTCTCTGGAGGCACCGGTGCATGTGCCAATCACAACTGCTGTTTTGAATTAAGTAGAAATGATGCAAAATTGTTTAATTTTTATTTAAAATATTATGGTGTAGGTTTCAAAAAGGTTATTAGCTTTGATTTTACTGGTTTCAAGCGAAGGTTTAAGAGTTAACACTCATAATTTGGTCATGTGAGAAAATCGTATTTCTGTTTCATTGTCATCAGTGCCATCTAGTGGTTAAAAGATAATCCCTGGAAGTACAAGACCTGTGATATGGCTTGCATTTTTCAAAGTTCTGGCAACTTTGTTCAATGACACAAAAAGAGCTAGGGACTTTTAGTAGTTTTAGGAGAAGTTAAGTTTTTTTTTCCACCTTGTCTGCTTTTTGGGGAGATCTATCCATTTTAATTTTGCCTTTAAATTACTACATTGAATTCTAGGAATTGTATTTTTGTACCATTTCAGGTTATTTGTGGAATTATTGTGTGATGCAATGAGAAAAAATATTTGTAAAAAAAAAACAACTGTGGTTGTAATAAAAATGATATCATTGCCACATAAAACGGTTTTAAAGGTTAACTATTAGAGCAAATTGTAAAGTAGTAAAACATGCTCAAAAAAGCCCCAGGGTTAATGGTGTGAATATGTTAATGGGACATAATCAGTTTTTCAATCTTCTAATTCACAGCATAAAAAGTGAAACTATTTCTCACCTGCCAGAAAGGAGGAAAGACAACTGATCAATTGGTGTCTTTCCCTCCACAGCGTATGTCTCTTCAGCCCCTAGAGAGAGCACTTTGTTCTCGCCAGCTGTAGCAATCTGCTTAAACACCTGCACAGGTACATCCAGCGGCAGATAGACTGTTGTGTACAGTGCAGAAAGTTCCTCATTAGCTAAACCGTCCCGCATCAGCCGAAAAATCAGATGACACACCTGGGCCAAGCTCTGCAGCATCAGCAGGAGGTTCCAGATAAAGACATCGAGGCCGCACACCGACACCCAGCCCCAAAGGGCCAGGCATAGGAATGCTGGAACCAAAAAACTGAAGATGTACAGAGCCCCATAAGCTCCACTACCACCCATGTAGCCCAAAAAAAGAATGGCATTGCCCAGATGGTAGATGGCACCTTCAGTGATGTTGTTCCAGCCATCACAGAGGGAGTGATTGTAAAGTGCGGAATCAATCAAGGAAAACTCGCCACTAGTCATATTTAGAGTCAAAAAGATATTAAAAACAACAAAAATCTTACAAATGACCTCCCGAAATCAAAAATAATGAATGAAGCTTCATAGTTTTACTCCAACACCACTCGTTCTTCTTAAAATCGAACGATATCTCCACAGCGAAGCCTCTGCTTCTGATCCTGGTCACTAACTGGACTGCAGAGCATTGGAAACATCAAGGGGAGAGGTGGGGGGGTAGGGACCCTGAAGGATAACCATGTTTGGAATTGAAACCCAAGGAGGAAAGAGCCGCTGACAAAGAACAGAGCCACTACTTAACATAACACAATGATGGTTGGCGAGTGTGCCTACGATAACAAGTGACATGGACGGAGGCTTTCTCCGGCGCTTGTGAAGATCTGCCAGATGTCACCAGTGCTCCTTTTCTCACAAGTAAACAGTAAAGCTGATGTCCAGCTCTTGGGGCGTCTGGGAGGAGGAAGAACCTGAGTTGTGAAGGGTGAGCTTAAAGTATTCGAGGCAGATAAAGTAACACGGGAGGTCATAAAATGTGTTTACCTCGCCGTTTCTGTTTGCCGCTTCACATTACTCGGCTAAGCATATGGTAGGAGTTCTTGAAGGACAATGTTGTCAGGGGTTGCAAGGGTTGTTTAAACGCAACAATCTGGAACATCACACTCCTGCAGGAGGGATTTATGACAGATTTCTGGCCCAGCAAAGTGTTGCAAGAAGTGTTTTCTCAGCAAAAGAGGCTGTAAATAAGTGGTGCATGAAAGGAAGGAAACATTATTTCAACAACATACAGAGCAAAAAGTAGAGTGTTGATTTAACTCCCACGAAGTTGGTTTTAACACTTGTTGTGAGTTTAAATAGTTCGTCCCTTTCTAGAGTTAAATGAACACAGTCAAAATAGTTGATTTTTTTTAACACAGAGTTGATTAAATACCTCCAAAAAGAAAGTGTTACAATAACTCCAAGACAGATGCATTGAACACTTTTCTGAGTTATTAATAACCACTTTTAATGAGTTGTTTTGACACTAAATGTGTTCCGGTTACATAATTTATTTTTTTTTACTTTCAAAATGATGTTAAATAAACTAAAAACACACTTTTTAGGGGTGCAACAATATTGTGGCACAATATAAAATTTTCTGTTTAGGAGCTGAATTGTATTTGCTTCTTGGAGTCATTATGATTCTAGTCACTTCTGCAACTTCTTTCCTTTGTCTTCTTGTTTTATGGAATATTTACTAGAAGACAATTATACTTTTCTAACATTTTAAACTAGAAACATAAAATTTGCTCCCTCCATCACTTAAAGTAAAAAGATGACTTAATGCTACATTAACACTGCCCCCTAGTGGGAATATTTATACATTATTTTTTTGCGTAATTGTCATGAAAGTAATATTTCTTGTAGTTGCTTAAATACATGAATAAAAAACTGCATTTCAAGGTTTTTTGAGGTCAACATTATAACCTTCTTATAGAAGTCTACCCACGCACTGGTGCATTTGCCAATCACAGTGGCAGTTTTTAATTAAATTGGAATGGCACAACCCGCCTATTGTTTAATTTGATTTCAAATATAGTGTGTAGGTTCCAAAAAGGTTATTAGTTTTGGTATGGAATGAATAATTTAAAAATGCACATGCACAAAGAGCAGTGAACAAACACCATGAACACATACATTTGGAGGAGTGGGCAGCACCCGGGGATCAGTTGAGGAAAATGGAGCCCTCAAAAGGAAGGGCAGTGCAAGTTTATTGGTATAGCACATGTCATACGCGTTGTAATACAAAGTGCTTTACATGGAGTTAGGATGGGGGATAAAAAACACGTTTCTGTTTGAGTTTGTAGTTGGAACTGGTAACCTAGGTGAAGAAACCTAGGTTTTGGAGGAGTATGAAAAGGTGGTATATTTGAACAAAATGCTCTATGCAGGCTGTGAATGTTCTTGTCTGGGCACATTTCTTAAATATCGTTCTGTAAATGCCTCAGCTGATCTGAAGCAGAGCAGTACATATCATGGATGCCATTGCTAGAAACACTCGGCACCTCTCAATCTAAGACAAAACAGTAGGAACACTATATTAAGAGATTTCTTGAGCCGCAAGGGTTCAATGACCTCAGAGTGGTGAACCTTTGCAGATGTAAAATGCAAACTCTTTGTAAACAAGAAGGGTTGAGGTGAATTCTTATTTGTGCATGTTAAAAGTGTGGAAGCTGCAGTAGGTGTGAATGCTGCAAACAAAAATGCTTTAAGAAATAAAAATGATTCAATGAACAAAATAGAATCAATATTAGGTGTGCCCCCACTTTGCCTTCAAAACGGCAGCAGGTAGACTCTCCGTTGTAGCAGGAAATCATTCCAAACATCTTGGAGAACTAACATTGTCCTGGAGATATATAATATATATATATATATATATAGTGGTATGAAAAACTATTTTCCCCCTTCCTGACTTTTTATTCTTTTGCATGTTTATCACACAAAATATTTCTGATCATCGAACACATTTTAATATTAGCCAAAGATAACACAAGTAAACACAAAATGCAGTTTTTAAATGAATGTTTTTATTATTTAGTGAGAAAAAAAATCCAAACCCACATAGCCCTGTGTGAAAAAGTAATTGCCCCTGCACCTAATAACTGGTTGGGCCACCCTTAGCAGCAATAACTGCAATCAAACGTTTGCAATATCTTGCAACAAGTCTTTTCCAGCGCTCTGGAGGAATTCTGGCCACTCATCTTTGCAGAATTGTTGTAATTCAGCTTTATTTGAGGGTTTTCTAGCATGAACCGCCTTGATAAGGTCATGCCACAGCGTCTCAATGGGATTCAGGTCAGGACTTTGACTAGGCCACTCCAAAGCCTTTATTTTGTTTTTTTTTTTCAGCCATTCAGAGGTGGATTTGCTGGTGTGTTTTGGGTCATTGTCCTGCTGCAGCACCCAAGATCGCTTTAGCTTGACTTGACGAACAGATGGCCGGACATTCTCCCTCAGGATTTTTTGGTAGACAGAAGAATTCATACTTCCATCTATCATAGCAAGCCTTCCAGGTCCTGAAGCAGCAAAACAACCCCAGACCATCACACTACCACCACCATATTTTACTGTTGGTTTGATGTTCTTTTTATGAAAGGCTGTGTTACTTTTACACCAGATGTAATGGGACACAAACCTTCCAAAAAGTTCAACTTTTGTCTCGTGAGTCCACAAGATATTTTCCCAAAAGTCTTGGTAGTTGTCTCTGCGCTCTTGGGGTAATTTTTGGTGGCCGCCCACTCCTGGGAAGGTTCACCATTGTTCCATGTTGTTCTGTCTTCAAAGAGTAATTAGCAAGATGCAGTACAACTACCTTGTATAGTGTTGCAGTGCCCAATCTTTCTCAACCCCACACTTGATAGCAGAGTTTCTCACCCAGTTTAGTTGAACCTCTGTGACACTGATGATCATTAGCATATGTTCGTTTACCTCTGAATTTGTGCTCATGTACCTATAAGGATAGTGGACGGTTTAAAGGCAAAAAGAAAAAAAACACCAAATGTTAAATGATTTTTATTTACTGGTAATTTAAATGTGTAAAATATGCCTGAAATGTCAGTTACTTATTGTTCTTTAGAAATGCATGTACATTTTAGGAAAACCACTTGAGATATGGGGAGTGCTGCTAGTTTCACAGCAGGTGTACTTACAGGATAAAGGCAGAACAGAGTGCGGGGCTCAGATTAGAGTGTGCTGGGAACAGCAGCTCTATTTTGGGCCTGCATGCATAGTTAAGTGCAGCTGTCACCAGCCAAACGCTGCCACAGGGAATTCAAAAAACCAACCCCGGAGGAACTTTAAAGGAATAGTCTTTGAGAAAATCTGCTTAGCCTGCATCGTAAAAGCTGAAGCAATATCACTGATGAGAAAAAATTTGACTAAGCAAATCAAACTGATGTTAAAATTACGATTCAACAAGTGCAGACGTATGTAGAGAGTCCAATATTTTAATAAAATTACAAGGTGTAAACGACACAATCACTCAAGAGTAAAAGTACTAGTCAAAATGTTAATAGTTATAAAAAAATTATCCTTTTTTGTTTCTCACGAATTTTGTTCTATTAAAGTAAAAAAAAATTTTTTCATATAAAATTTCAGGTTTGTTTTGTGGAATTATTTAGTAATGTAATTATGTTGAAATTAAACATTTGTTAATTAAAAGGCTGAGGTTGTACAAAAAGAAATTTTAAAAAGGTAATAAAAAGGTCATTTTAAAAAGTGAATTAAAACTGCTCACTTCTCACTTGTTTATGTTTACTCCCTAAGTGTAATTTGCTTTGGATAAAGGCGTCTGCTAAATACATAAAGGTAAACTTTTGATCAGGGTCATTTGTAAAGTTTCTGTTGTCATGATGATTTTAAAAGAGTGTAAACAGTTGTTTGGCATTAAATGGCTCCACCCAACAACTAGCCAGAGGACGGGGAAAAACAATGGCCAAGAAATAAAAAAATTTGTAAACTTGTACCTAAAAAAAAGAGAGAAAAATCTAGTCAATTTGAAGTCTGCTAGAGGTTTTCAAATTGGAAGAATGTTTTAAAATATGGCAATAATCCTCTGACAACAGATGCCTGGAAGCATGTGCAGCAGCATTGGTCACAAGTGTGTGTTGCCTAAGGGCCAGAATAAGATAATCAAGGCATTTTTAATTAGGGATGAATAATGGATTTAATCCCTAATTAAACAATTTATGGTCAATTTTGCTTTTTTGTTGGAGAAATAAACTAATTATAATATTTTTTTGTTTTTTTTTCACCTTATATCCTACAAATTAAAAATGTAGCTCACATCACAGCCATTTACTTATAAGAGTGATTCTAAGCAAGACGGAAATAGATAGAGAGGTCAAAGAGAGAGAAATAGAATAAACAGATAGAAAAGAGCAAGAGAGAGAGAGAGTGAATTGAGAAAATGGAGAGCATTAAAGAAAAGAAACAGATAGATGGCATAAAGAGAGAGCAAGCTGGAGGAAAAAGAGAGGAAAGAGTGAAATAAAACGGGGATGGATAGAGAGAAAGTGAAAGACAGAGCAAAAGATTTCTCCAAGTCTATTTCTTTGGAATATTTTTTTAAATGATGGAAATTTAGATATTTTTTAACTTTAGTTTTCATCAGACTTCTCACAATTCCAGTCTCTTAATTTATGTTCAGTTTATTAAATGCACACAGTTCAAAGTCAAAGCAGCATGAAATCTTGCATAGGATCTTTATTGACCATACACAAACAAAAAGAAAGGACAGATTACCATCAGAGGAACTAATATAATATTAGCCCCGTATAATCTTCCCTGTAGGGTTACAGTATAAATAAAAGAGCTCAGCGGATCCCATCTCACAAACAGCCACTCACACTGGAAAAAGAGAGAAACACAAAGAGATTAACCTCTCACATCGTAACCCCTTGGAGTAAATAAAAACTAATGTCTTCAGATGCTTTTGCTTCCTACACGTGGAAATCAACTACATTATTAAAAATAATCCCAATTATAAATGATAGCCACTGGAGGAATAACCAAAAGCTGTAACAGTTAGAAGAATATGAGCTGCTCGCTTTCATACAACGCCACGAAGTGAGGTACTCTGAAGCCGAATGACAAGAGTAATATTAATTTATCAGTAGCTGTGTTTCCATCCAAAGGTGAAAATTACATTTATGCACAAAACTAAGAACCATATCTGTTCAACGAGTCAGAGCGAACAAAATCGCCAATTCCTGATAAACTGGCGCCAAATGTCAAAAGAAATTGGAAGTTTCCGCGTTAGAAGAAGGGCTTTTTTCCACAATAATCAATATGGACATGAAAAAAAATGTAATAGATATACCTATCTTTGAAACGTGGCAACTGCATACAAGGGCTCTTTCTCGATGGTTGTGAATCATTTCTTGACGGCCTCAAGAACAGTGTTTTTCATTGTTTTTATACCAGTGTCCTCCTGACTCTCCCGAGCAAGGTGCCGTTTTAGAACTGTAACTGAGGGGATCACTTCCGCTTTTTTCATGTTGCTTGCGTTGTCGCGCAAAATAACATTAACACGGGATTCAGAAATATTCCACTTCACAAGCATACCCTCGATTGATTCAGCTATACACTTGCCAGGGTTCGAGCCACGAAACTCTGCAGCACTGCACTTTGAAGAGTACAAGGTGACTGCGTCACTGTGTCCAGCTCCAGATCGCGCGTCCTTTAGTTTACATGAAATGTGTTCGCACACTGTCTCATAAAGCTTAGGGAGCGCTGTTTCAGAGATATATTTACGACCAGCCAAACTGTACCGGGGCTCCAAATGTTCAATTAAGCGCCGAAAGCCCACGTTTTCGACCACTGACAGTGGCTGGTCATCCAGTACAATAAACTCGATAATCCTGTCGGTTATCTTTATTGCTCGTTGGATGTCTTATGTAAACTTTTCTCTTTGTTTGAATGAAGCTTCCAATGTTTGTTGCGGCTGGCGCAGCTTGTCCTTCTCCCTGGTTGCTTGTGGCAACACGACACAACTTCCTGTGTTTACATTCTGAGCAGCGCCAGCGAAGAAGAAATGATTTCCGCTTTGCAGCGATAAGCAAAGCTAGCGGGCATAACTAGGTTATGTTTATGAAAATGGTATCGGATCGGTACGTGGACTCAAATACTCGCCGATACCGATGCCAGATTTTTTTGTGGTATCGGGAGCATTTTCAATACTGGAATCGGAACAACTCTAGAAAAAAGGGTGCTTTCAGAGTCATCAGAAGGTATACGCGCACACTGTGATCATTGTCTGCAAAGTTCAACAGAATTTTATGTATTTGCAGTTTTCCTGTCGAAAACAATGGCTTGTGAACATACGCAGAGATGGTTTTTGTCCAATCAGCAACTCTAAGGCAGTCAAATGGTGTTTTTTTTTTGGTGCAGTGAGTCTGTGCTTATTTAATCCGTAGAAAAGAAGCGAAACAATAGAAACATGTTAAAAAGACGCGAGATTCCACCGATCACCTGCCTCTCACCAAAGACAAAAACCAACTGTGCAGCTCTAGATTATTCATCTTTGATTCTTTCAGAATATTATTATCAGGGGGTGATGGGACATTGATTAATAAAATTTTGAGGAAATATATTTTTGTAATCAAAATGTAGATTAGATTTTTTTGAATGTTATTAGAGACTCATTATGGTTATTAGTTTCCATCTTGTGGAAGAACAAACTTGTTCTTAATTTAACCTCTTAAGCCCTGAGGCCTATTTTCCGAAAATCCTATACTTTTACTTTTTAAGGCATTTCTCAGCTTTTACAAGGCCTAAACTGCAAATCTTGGTATCAAAATGAAGAAACGCTGTAAAAGGGGGGTGGAAGCCCATTTACGCCATCTACGTGCACTTTGCGTAACGTCCCATTCACAGGCGCTTTCCACGTGTCCCTATCCCCCGACCATCTGTCCAATCCGGGAGCTCTATATATCATTGAAAAGCTTTGAATCTGAGGAAGCCAAAGATATCCACCATTTTGAGACTGACAGGATCCGCGACGAATCACAGGACGCGGAGCGTGGAGAGACCACCTCTTACGCACGGGGAGTGTGCTATAGCGACTTTTATCGCTATGGAAATAACTTTTGTTGAAAAAAAAGCATGATTTACATGCTTGCTTGGTTTTTACTGGCGTTTTTTAGGGGAACTTTCGCTCCCTGCTCTAAAAGACTTCATGCAATGTAAATGAGTTCCATATCGCTGGATTCAGCTGGTTGTTAGCTTTTGATGCCATGGTTTTGGTGTTTCCGTTTATATTGTGGATACATATCGCACATAAACAAAAACGTGGTCATGAATTATACTCCGGACATGTTGTTGTTTATTTGCATGGCGTTCGAGCTGTGGTTCACGAATATGAAATTGAATTAGATACATGTTTAGAGGAGTTTCCGCTGAGCACAACAGTATTTAATACGTGTGGGTTATTCTCAGGGCTAGTGAACAATGAGCGAAAATGTAACGCACAAGGGGGCAAGTCCCCGGTACCGGGGACTCTCGGGCTTAAGAGGTTAACATTTTGAGCTTTCTGGAATCAAACTTTTCAAATCGTTTCCCCCTCAACCTCTAAAAGCTTCAATTGCATGAAAGAGAGCAGCTTGTTGTTTACTTTAAGTGGAAAAGAAAACCCCAGATAAAACAAATACATGCTTAAGAACGATATCACTGAGTGCATTCTGCAGGTTGTGCTGGCCAACACGTCTCACAAAAAAAATTAACTTACCAGTCACTCTTATGGATGAAGATGCCATTAAATCTTGAAGCCAAGCGCCCTCATGCACTCCTTGTGTGCCTCAATAAGAGCTGTGCAGTTTTCTTCCCCCTTCTCGATAATACTACAACAAAGACGAGACAGTTTCACGTTTCAACACACACCGAAAGCAAGCACTCAGCAATTCATGTCAGTAATAAAACTAAATATTTACAAATAGAGATCGACCGATATATCGTTTTACCGATATTTTTCCCGATATTTAAGCATTTTACCATAATCGGTTATCGGTTTTGTAATATCAGGTTCACCGATAAACTGCGCCATCTTGTGGGCGTTTTGAGAATTACGTGCATGATCACCATTGCACCACGGCGTCTGAGGGGAACAACAACTGTGTGCACAGGTAAAGTATACTTACTTGCTTTGCTATATTTAGTAAACTTTATTTAACATAACAGCTATTAATGCACAAATTAGATGTGTTACATAAATGACGGATATGTAATTTATGCAGCTTGGCTCTAAGAAATAAAGACGAACTCACAGAGTCACGCAAAATAATCAGTCAAATCCTGTCACAATAAAGACGTAACTTGGCCTGGATTAAATAATATACAGCCATGAATAAGCACATGTTGTAAATAAAAGCGCTGAATTTAATTCTCTCTGTTGTCTATATGCTCCTCATTCGTCTCGTGAAGTCGGAGTCACGAATGCTTGCCTGAATTACATACAGCCACTAATGCGCGTCCATGCTCCTCATTCGTCTCGTGAAGTCGCTTCCATTTTGCTGTTCTCTCAGCGGGTTGATGCTCATGAAATGCTTCAGTACAGCCACATAACTTTTAATAAGATTCACTAAAACACCCCGAATTATATTAACATTTATATAACCATCATTCCGCTAATAAACATATTCCAAATAAATATAACTAAGAAATTGAATGGGCTTTGTCAGCACGCATTTCATAATCTAGTACGACAAAAACGTTTGTTTTTTTTTCAAAAACGAAATTGTGATATAATATCAGAAATGCAATAAATACGATGTTTTGTTTGTTATATTTCAATATTTCAGAATATTAAATTTAACATGAAAGACTGCTTTTTACCTCATTGAAGGTTTTATTTTTGAAAAAAAAAAAAAAAAAAAAAACTTTAGTAACAGTGGACTTTCAGACCCCTCTATTTATTGTTGTATAAGAGTTTTGATTTGTATGCAAGGAGGGAGTGATTGTAATAAATAAAACGGTTTGTTCAGTTCAGTGGTGTTGTAATCATTGTGTCAAAAACAGAAGTATAATAGTAAATAAATATTGGTTATGAATATCGGTTATCGGGCACATAAACATGCAAATAATTGGTATCGGTATCGGTAATAAAAAATCAATAACGGTCGATCACTATTTACAAGGCATTAAATATTTACAAAGCAAACTAAATATTACAAAGCATTAATTGTATGTAGTTATTACTTCAAGCATCTTCAAACTTCAAGCATTAACAATTAAAATAATGTACGGCGTAAAAATGCTGTTCAAAGAATCCTTGGAAGAGGCAACCATCTAAATCAAATCAATAGTAGGCGTGAACACCCTTTGCTTTCAAAACAGCGGCAATTTTTCTAGATACAATAGCAGCTTTGTACAATATCTTGGAGGACTAACCACAGATCTGAAGATGTAGCTCTTCTTCTTGCAATCCTAGACACACTTGATGTTGCAAAGCATATCATTACTTATTGTTGTTCTATATGCAGAATATGGTTCTTAAGGTATTTTGCTGCATGTTTGGGGTCTTTGCCCTGCTGCAGAATAAGTTTGGGCCAATCATACGCCTCCCTGTGGCAATGCATGATGGATAGGTATTTCTCAGCATTGAGGATACTATTAATCCTGAACAAATCTCAAACTCCATTAGCAGGAATGCAGCCCCAAATGTTCTAGGAACCTCCACCATGCTTAACCTGCAGACACGCACCACTCTACACCCTTTAACAAACTGCCTACAGCAAAATATTGATATATGTCGCTTGACCTGGTTCGATGTTGAAATCTTTTTGGCTTCAAATCTTCCATGAAGACTTCTGGCCAGACGGTAGTTGGTCATACCTTGGTCCTACTGGTTTCTGCCAGCTTTGAGCTCATGGCACTGCTGGACATTTTCCACAATCTAAGGGTCATGAGTTTGATGTGCCTTACATTTGTTACGTTTCCTTGGCTGACCACTGCATCCACGATCCTCAACATTGTCTGTTTCTTTGTGCTTCTTGAAAAGAGTTTGAACAGCAACTTGAAACCTTTGAGTGGGAGAGATCCTGTTGCCGGGCTTGGCATGACAGGAAACTGTTTTTCTTGCGCTCAACTTTCTTTAAGTTTGCTGAGTTAGGCTGTTTCTCACACAAGTTTATGCCTCCCACAGAGCTGTTTCTGTTTCATTTCATGGCTAGGTTTCCATCAGCATGTGACATTAATTAACATTAGAACCTTTTTGGTATAATGGATCAATTGTGCACATGACATGCAACCTCACCTTGAGAGTTCAGTAGTTCCTCGCCCAGTTTAAAGCCTCCTACAGAGCTGTTTCTGTTTCAGTGCATGACGGGTTTCAACCTACATATGACATTGTTGATCATTAGCACCTTTTTGGTAATTATAGTGGATCATACACGTCACTATAATCCTAGAAAACCGCAGACTCTGCAAATGAACCTATAAGTATTGTTGCTGTTCTGAGGGCAAAAGCTAATAATATCGAATATTGATTTGATTTAGAGATTTCTATTTTTTCCTCACTTTTCAGTTTGTAAATTAAAAGCAAAAATTAGCAACCAAAAATAAACAGCATTTTTAAACATTTGCACAGTACTGTATACATTTTTTTATTTCAATCCAGCGTTTTGTCATTATTTTGAAGCATCAAAAGTGTGAGTACATTTGGTTTGTGTGATTAAACATTTTAGAACAGGCTGATGGAATATTATGTTGATTTAAAGTCTTGATGCTTTTCTTTACTCAGCAGAATTGTACGCAGCTTGAAGGTGCCCTTACCAGGCATCACGGACAGTCTTGGTCTCGGGACAAGCACAGCAGGGTTTAAGGGGCTTCTTCTCCTCTGTGCCTTCTGCCACTGCAGGTGAAGCCTCCAAACTGGATGATGTGAGACTCGACATTTTTCACTCGGTGTACCGGACTAAATGAACAAAACAGCAGAGGACATGAGTCGTGATCTAACATTCCTAGCAACCTGCAGTGCGTTGCACCTAACCAGCATGCCGAAAGAAACACAATGTTCTCAAACAAAAATAGATTAATATGAAAAAATCAAACAGGCAGTACATTGCGGTAAGATTTCATGTACTAAAATAATATTCCAACTATTCACTTACTTTTTATATTTCTGCTGGAAACTGCGGAACTCACATGTGTCCTTCCTTACGCAACCAACCGTCGTGGTTTAACCCTGAAACCGGAAATGTCAACCTGCTTCCGCGTAAACATCTCTACATTTCTTTAAAAATATATTTTATTATCCGTATTTGCATTGGCAGTTTTTTACGCGTTTGTGCGTTTATTTTTGCAATGTAAAAGGCATTTCAAAGACTAAAATTAGATCAAATACGACATTTGCTGAAGAGCACTGCATGCCGGAAAGCTGCCAAAATAAAAGTATTTTTAACATTCGCTTATTAAAAGTTTTTTTTTATTTAGGAAAATTGCCGTTCTCTACGGTAAAAAACCCAAGTCTATGAGGTGTAATATTTCAATATGAAACAATTACACAATTGAAGCTAAAATCAAAGTGTATTTTGAGCATTTACAGTGGAATGAAGCCCCGTCGTCGAAAGAAAATTATATATATTGCGATGGACTGGCGAACTGTCCAGGGTGTACCCCCGCCTCTCGCCCAATGTGTGCCGGAGATAGGCACCGGCAGACCCCCGTGACCCCGAAAGGGAATAAGCGGGAATGGAAAATGAATGAATGAATATATATATATATATATATATATTTTTTTTTTTTAATTAATAGAGGTGCATGTCAAATAATAAAAAAATATTATTGTTACTTGGTCACTTGTTGCAGAAATTAAAACCATGTCAATTATAAACCTTCATTACACTTACAGAGTGAACAGTTTCAAGCATTAAATTCCTGAGATGTTGATGATTATGGTTTACATATATTACAAAATCAAAATGTTTTTTCTGGGTCATGCGAAAGATTGGTTACTTTACAGATGTCCAGAAATCAGTCACATACTGGCACGAAGCTGTTTCAAAGAGCACAGAATGAAAAAATGTTGGTGGGAAGGAAAATGGCAAAACAGACAACTTCGGAGGGTTCGAAAACCTTGAGAAGATTGAGTAAAATCCATTCAAGAATTTATGGGAGCTAGAGAAAGCTAAGAGATACCAGACACTGTATTTGAGGTTTCTTTTATAGCTATAACTGTGTAATGAATGTATATAATATCGACTTTATTTTCTGAAATGAAAAAAATGTTTCCTTTTATGATAATCTCATTTTTTGTATAGAGGCTTAAGCCAAACATTCTTTGTACAAATACTGGGCATAAGCTTGTGCTGCAAAGTGTTGTTTTGACAAATATTTATATCCTGTTTTTTGCTAAGTTCAGCATTCTTTGCTGTGAGAGACGTTACACGTATTACATCAATTTGTAGGGAAACAAGTTGTGCTGTGCTGAGCCTGCTCTGATGTTCCCCAGAATTGATCTAGTTTTTTGAACACAGATTTATTAAAGTATTTTGTGTACCAAGCAATTTATGGGAAACTTCAAAAGTTGTGTATATCGTCATCTTGATTTATTAAGTGTGAAAGTTAAAAATAACCCCAAGAAGAAAGCATATGGTATTAAGCATGTCATTAGTAATAATCTCCTGCATGAATCTACTTCTATCTGCAAGCGACAAACAAAAGTTCTTTTCCACTGTAAAAGCCAGTTTGTGCTGACAGTTTCTTCCTGACCTAAAACAAAAAGAGTCTCTATTGAGTCTTTGTTGCAAAAAAAAGACGTTGTGTTCATGTTTATCAACCAAAATGCATGCTGCTGTAATATAATAGCCATTGAGTCTGCATCTGCATGCTGGAAAGCTATATATTAGCTGGCTTCATGGCTTTAAAATCCTCATTTCAAATGGAAACAACTGGGACAAGTTCAAAATGTTGTACTTGTATAATGACCAGTAGGCGAAACATAGTTGCTGAGCCAAATTGTATATTTCAATTCAAAGCATGTGAATAGCAGTACGCGAGATATTCTGACTTATGTAGACTAGGTTAGGAATTAAAGAGTAGTACCTTAGACACAAAATTCAAAAAGGGGTTTGTTGTCAAGTGTTTTATCTTTCCACACTGTGAAAATAAAATTTAAAAATAAAAATAGTTTTATGGTAAAAACCTGGTAGCTGTACTTGCCAGAACTTAACTGTCAAATATTCACTAGCACTGTTATCAGTTTTAGAGGATTGTGCTGTAAATGTGTTTATAACTGTCTAATTATTTTTTTGTTGTTATAAAACAGTTTATACTTTTACAATTCACAGATTTAGATCGTAATATTTACAATTCATGACCAGCTGTCAAATTTTAAGATTTGTATTGGAAATAATTCCTTTTAATGCAAATTTTTATTAAAAAATCCTTTTTGCAGTTAGATTTATGAATATTTTAACAGTGCACTCTTAAATTTTGTGTTTGTGCCTCTATCCTCATGCTTCTCTTTTCTTGCCCCTCCTGTCCTGTTGCTCTCCTAATTGCCTCCACACCTGTATCTGATTCCGTCTGGTGATTTCTTCCCATTTATATTTCTCTGTAGCTGCCTTCTCATTGCTTCTTCATTAACTGACTATGACTTATGTTCACAGTTGAGAGGGATTTTTATGAAGGAAATGTAGTATTATTTAACTCCAAGCCTGTTTTTTGTTCTTGTTCAGAGTTAAACCTTTAGTTAGTTTTAATTATGGTTTAAGTTTTTGTTATTTGAAGATTTCCCTCCTTTTGTTTTGTTTATTTGCTATTATTAATAATGTGCCTGCTCCTGTGTCTTGCATTTGAGTTCCATTTCTATCTTTTCTAAGTAATCAATGTCCACAAGAGACACCTGAAGCCACTGTTGTGGAAAATAATCCATGTTCTGTCTCAAGTTTTTATGCAGAGATCAGCATACTCAGGTTTCAATATTCTAATGGTTTATTAAACACATGGAATACATCCACAGCCGATTTAGCCAAATCTCAAGGTTGGTATTCTGGAAAAGACACGTACTTGGGCATCTGAATATGAATATGATAAGAAGGTGAGCTATAAAGTCAGATTCACTAAGTGTCATTCTAGTTTTGCCACCAGCTGGTCAAAACAATGGTTTTCTCTCTGGAGTATCATTTCCGTTCTCATGGTAACTCTAGTTCAGCCTGACATTCAATCTGCAATACGGAGATACATTTAAATAGGTTTCTATGTGTTCTATTAAGTGCTTTTGTTTTTCTGAAAAAAAAAAGTGACATGGAAGCTTCAAGGAGAGCAATAAGGAAACACTTCCACAACCAAAAACAATAAGTCAACAAGGCCTATGATGAATGCATCACCACGGTGAAATATGGATGCGGGTCATGTTTTGGGGATGTGTGAGCACCGAAGGTACAGGAACTTGGTCAAAATTCATGGGAAGATGAATGCAGCATATTATCAAATGATACTTTGCACTCATCAGCCTGGAAGCTGTGCATGGGCCATTACTGGACATTCCAACACAACAATGATTCAAAAAACACGGGTCAAGTCCACTTGTCCTTGGCTACACCAGAACAAGAGGAAGGTTCTGCAGTGGCCATCTCAGTCTCCTGACTTCAATATCAATGTACCACTCTGGGGAGAACTTAAACGAGCAGTTCATGCAAGAATTCACAAGAGTTGAAAGCTTTTTTCCTAAAGGAATGGGCTGCTTTATCAACATTGAAGATAAAGAACCTCATCAACAACTACCTCAAGAGACTTCATTGATGTTAAAGGGGGGGATACAAAATATTAATAGCAAAATATTAATCGGCAACCTTCCAACTGGAAAGCCACAGCACAGTGCTACCCACAAATGATTCTAATAAAAGGTGATCTACTTGATGATTGACAGTAAAGTAATATGTAAAGCAGAATTAACGCAGAGAAGGTGTTTGTTGGCTTCTGAAAATGTCAGATCAGTTACTCACTACATTCCACATGGAAATATAATACTGTATTCTGACTCTTATGAGCTTGCCGGTGCAATACAATACTGTATTCAGTTTCCTGGGATACAGGAAGCTCCATCATTGTCTAGCTTTAAGCAGTTGTCTGTTATACTGTAAACAAACAGCTTACAACCACATCAGTCTGGATCTTGAAATACGATTTCTTCAATAATTTTGAGTGCTCTGTCTTTCTTCAGATAAACAAAATGAGATTCAAGTTTATCCGAGAGAAGCTCCTCCTAATCTTTATAGTCCGTCTATTGAAATGTCAGTAATTCTATCACCTCCAGTTCAGATGACAATAATTGTGATAGGCTATTCAAAACCTCTTCGGGTCAAAGAGCCGCCCAACGCTCCAGACGAGCTGATGGGAGCATGGTGCACAGACACTGAATAGTTGATGAGATGATAGTTACGTTTGAGAGAGAGAGAGAGAGAGAGAGAGAGAGGGACTGGGCTGGAATATGGAACTTATCTCCATCATCTCCAGAGGACAGATGGAAAATTACTCCGAGCCTGAGCATATGCGTGTGAGAGAGAGCAAGTCTGAAGTGGAGGAAGTGAACAAGATGGTCAGCAGAAAAGAAACTCCAGAAATAAAGTTGTCAGAGATGCTCGGTCAGGGATGTTAGGAGTGCTGCTGGGACAACAGTGCTTACTTAGGGGCCTGGAAATGCAGCGTCTTGCATCTGTGCGTCTGAGTTGGGGCGGTTGGAAGAAGCTTCTACTGCCACAGCTGAACCGCCGCTCGCTCTACGTTTACGGCAGTGAAGTGGCCGTGGAGAAGGAGAGCATGAGACAGAAAGAGGGAGGTGTGCTGGTCATCCATCCTTTCAGTCGCTTCAGGTAGGCTAACTTTACACTCTCCTGAGCTGCACTAAAAACCTAAATATTCCTCAGGTTAATTAGATTAGAAGAGATGGTGTGAAAACTAACATATTTCTTTATCTCGATATCAGCAATCCACCTTTGTTGTGTGATTAAGTAGTTGTTCTTTTTGTGACCTGATGCCACAATCTATATTGAAAAAAAAAACATTTTTTTATGTTAAAAAGGGAGTCTTGATCTATGAAACCAAAAATTCAAGCCATGCTGTGGCACTTTATGCTAATTCATGTCATGACATTTGCTTGTTGTGTCTTGTCTTGTTGTGTGGTTGCATTATGTGTCATGTCACGTCATATCCTGTAATTTCATGTTTTATTGGATGCCTTTAGTGTTGTGTCATGTCATGATGTGTCATGGGATGTTGTGTCAGGTCGTGGCATGTCATTGATTCATGTTCATGTCGTGTAATATCATGGGATATTGTGTCATGTGGTGATTATGTGCTCTCATGTCATTATATAGTCATGTCAGGTCAAGTAGTTATGACAAGTCATGCCCTGTCTTGTCATCTTGTGATAGTTCATATCCTGCCATGTCATGTCTTGTTGTTATGATATGTCATGTCCTGTCGTCTCGTCTAGTCATATTTCATCTTGTGCCGTGTCATGTCATTATAAAGAGTCATGTCATATTATGTTGTTATGACGTGTCATGCCCTGTCTTGTCCTCGTGAGATATTTCATGTCGTGTCTCATAATATAAAATCCTTGTACATTACAAATAAGTAAATTCATTCTTTTTTTCAGTTCATGGTAAAAGGTAGAAGCACAACAGAACATTCAGGGACATGGACTTTTTAAAGTAATTCTCTATCTGAAAACATGACTTTGAATAGTGGGGGAAATTGGTCATTTATATTTTTTGCAGGAGTTACTACATTATGTTTATGGTGGCCATCACATTTCTGAATCTAATCGGTATCCCAATGGAGATAGCCTTTCTTGATGGAAACAGTGGAGTTGGTTGGGAGGGTTTTAATGTCTTCTCAGACACTCTGTTCCTGATGGACGTGGGGATCAACTTTCGGATGGGGATCATTAACGAGGACAGTGAGGTAGGGGTTAACACCTTATCCTTGTCCCTTAGAAGTTTGTGCATGAAGCTGTGCATGTGCCAATCGCAGCATCTGTTTTGATTTTGATTTAAAATATAATGTGAATGTTCAATAAAGTGAATGTTTAAAAAAAGTTTCAAAATTTAAATGATCATTACACATTTATGACACACAATTTGCAAGGTTTTTCGAATTAAAATGTAAGAAAATGAGTCTTTCAATTTCATTTTACAGATCTTAAATTGGTACCATCAGTGCCATCAAAAGAAGGGATAACCCTTGGAAGTACAATACCTGTGATATGGCTTGTGTTTTTCAAAGTCCTGGCACAAAATTGCTTGGAACATTGTATAAGTTTCAGGAGAGGTTCATCTGGATATTTGAATTTCACATTGTTTTGACCTTGTCTTTGCTTTTTGGGGACACTTTTTATTTTTGTTATAAACCATAAAAACAATTTATTCTCAGTTTTTGAAGTAAAACCGAAAGACAAAGTTTTATACTCAGAATTTAATTTTTTGTTTTGGATATCTTGTGTACTGTAATGAAAAAGTTTTTTTTTTTTTTTTGAAAAGAAGCGGGGGTTGTACTAAAAATTAATTCCAACGTAGTAAAAAACACTCAAAAAAGACTTCTAAGAGTTAAAAACAAAGTAGAAACTCTACTTCATCAAGTCTAATGTTTTTTTTCCATTACACACAAGTTATTAGTGAATCGAAAATATTATTTGTGTAATTTTACAGAGAGCCATCTTGGATTTAAAAAGCATTCGACAACGGTATATCAAGAGTTGGTTTGTACCTGATCTGGTGGCAGCTTTCCCAGTTGGCTACATTCTTCTAATTGCGGTAATGCTGCAGCATTAATGTCCTCAATCCTCACCAAAGAATTATATCCCTTTAGATGTGTTTCACCTATGTCTTTACAGGACCTACAATACCATGGAGACTCCCCCTCATCCAGAGCTGGCAAAATGATGCGCATCTTGATGTTTGTGAGAATCATCAGTCTTGTCCGTCTGCTGAGGGTGTCAAGGCTTGTTCGGTTTTTCAACGAGGTGGAGAGAGTAAGTAATTCCTTATTTAAACACGTGTAAAGTGGAAACATTTGACTTCACTGACACTCATTACATTGGATCTCTTTCCTGAAGGTTTCAAATGCCAACTTGGAGGTGGTGAGGCTGTTCCTGAGAATCTTGTCATTATTTATGATGATTTTCCTGCTTTGCCACTGGAACGGCTGCATTCAGTACTTTGTACCCATGCTTGAGGAGTTTCCTTCAGACTGCTGGGTTAGGAGAGAGAATCTGATGGTACAACAATTTCAGTTCAAAAGTCTGTCTGTTCTGTTGCTTCTTTCCCAAAAACACTCATGGTGGCATTAGATCAAAGTGTGCTTCTATTTAAAATTCTATTAAAATTGATGAGGAACATTGATGAGGAATAAAATTGACTTAAATGATTTTAGTAAGTGGTTGCAGTATAAGAAATTGCCTCTGTATACTCTCCGTAATCACTGTACATTGTCTGTCTTTAAAAAGAAATTATTAATAACATTCCATTTCAAAGGGGATGTGCTTGTTTATGCTGGGACCGGTTCACTCACCGGCCATTCTATTATTTTACAATAGACAATTGGAGAAACATTGCCTGGTCTGATGAATCTCGATTGCTGCTGCAACGTTTAGATGGTAGGGGCAGTATTTGGGATCAACATGAAAGCATCAATCCATCCTTCCTTTTATTGACAGTTCAGGCTGGGGGTGGTGGTTTAATGCTGCGGGGTGTATTTGTACCAATTGAGCATCGTATCAATGGCACAACTATCAGTGGTAAGTATTGTTGCTGACCATGTCCATCCCTTTACGACCACAGTGATCCCATCGTTTGATGGCTACTTCCAGCAGGATAATGCTCAAATGTCATAAAGCACAAATCATCTTGAACATTAAAATCTTACATTTTTATGTAATTATAACATTCAAAAACACAATAATGCTGTAAAGATGATAATACAATATACATATATTGTGTTCATGGTACATGCAATTATACAAAAAGTATCAATTTACCAGATTAATAAAAATGATCACTGGCTAATAAGTTCTGAGAATACAAAAGCACAAGAAGCTATAGCAGATTTCTTTAATTTTTGATCAAATATTGCATAAGCCGTCACATATCATGTAAATAATAAAGATGATCCCAGTCCAGCCCTGCCAACCTCCATCTATGATCAACCAAGAATGCAACTACCATCCTCTTAGAGTTTTCTAAGATGAGGATATTGATTAAAGTATTTTTAGGAAACCTTTCATTAGTCAATGTGCCTTTTGGTGCCATAATAAACAACCATTAATGTGTGATTTTCTTCACGTTTTGTCAGAATGCATCAGTGGGGGAAAAGTACTCGTTTGGAGTCTTTCGGGCGCTCTCTCATATGACTGCAATATCATACGGTTCCTCTGAAACACCTACAAGCAAGGAGTATACTTGTTACTTCTACCACATAAAAAATCCCTGCACTTTCGATTCCTATTTAATGGCTAATGTTTTTCAGATGACATTGAGTTGTGGATAGTGATGACCAGTATTGTGTCAGGAGCTCTCATGTACACGGTGATGGTAGCCAACACTGCTGCGATGATGACTGATGTGGATGTCACTGCTAGAGCATACAAAAACAAGGTGAGCACAAATGCTTTTCAGAAAAAAAAACAGTTCTCTCGTAACCTTTTTCTTATTTATCTTCTTGCTCTTCATGTAGATGAATCACCTGGAAGATTATATGACTTTCATGAAGCTTCCCAAAGCTCTTCGAATGCGTATCAACAACTACTTTCAGGCTCGCTATTCAGGGAAATGGTATGATGAGAAAGACGTCTTGAAGTGGGTGTCCTCTTCCCTGAGACAGGTGATGCTAACTTGATCAAACTTATTGTTTGTTTAACTCTTGGAAGGAAGGAAGGAAGGAAGGAAGGA
>SRMA01025933.1:84157-272131 GCA_007224835.1 Danionella cerebrum
GACAACCTTGTTGTGTGATCCCTCTCCTGCGACAACTGGTGGAGAATGCGGGTATAACACCCAGAGGGGATCACACTCAAGCGTTTCTACACCCCGGATATTTAACCCTGCAGTTTTTTTTTCTTTTTTTCGTTTTTTCTGGATTCACAGTGAGTACGGTGTGCGACGCTCTCCAACATGGAAGACATCGTTAAACACCTGGCCGAAATGAGTATTCGACAGCAACAAATCGTCGAGTTCCTGGCGAAGCAGAAGAGCGAAACGGACCGGAAGGTTAGCGATCTTCAGGGTGCCAGCGCCCAACAAATCCCGCTTCCCGATGTGAGAGCTAAAGCTATACGGCTTCTCCAAAAACTGACTCCCCACGATGACGTCGAATCCTACCTCCAGCTCTTTGAATCCACTGCAGGATCGGAAGGGTGGCCACGAGACGAGTGGGCACGGGAGCTGGCACCGCTGTTGACCGGCGAGGCGCAACGAGCTTTCTTTTCTCTGGAAACCCGGGAAGTAAAGGCCCGCCAAATTCAGCTCCAGGCCAGAGGGAAAACCTGGATGGTCGAGGTGGGTTTAGTAAAAAACTTACCTGTACCAGTGCTCCTCAGCAGGAATTTCCCCGGGTTCGTCAGCCAGCTCACCGCCGCCACCCGCCGACCCGTCAGCCCTGGAGGGAGCCGCCCAACCTCGTCGCAGGAGAAGGCTTCATCCAACCCGGCCGTCACCCTAACCACGGATAGCGGGAGAGATGGTGAGTCCACCCCCCCCCCTCGGCTACCCTCTTTTATGATGTTTTTCAGCGAGTTACAGGGGGGGGTCCTTCAGCCGCGAACAACATGAAGACGACCGGTTGAAGCACTGTTGGGCTCAGGTGCGCGTGGCTGAGGGACAGGAACTCCAACCTGGGCCCCATCCTCTCCCGCACTTCATAGTGAAGGATGGTCTGCTCTACTGCGTCGCCGAACGACGGGGGGAGGTTAAGGAGCTACTCGTCTTTCCCCGGTCGAAGACGGAGACGGTGTTGGATCTCGCGCACTCCCACCTAATGGCCGGGCACCTGGGAGCGGGGAACACGACCAAGCGGATCCGAGACCGCTTCCACTGGCCGGGGATTGACGGCGAGGTAAAAGCGTTCTGCAAGGTCGACTGATTCCACTCCCCATCATAGGGGTGCCCTTCGAGAGGATTGGGATGGACTTAGTGGGGCCGTTGCCGAAGTCTGCCCGAGGCCATGAGCACATCCTGGTCATCGTGGACTACGCCACCCGGTACCCGGAAGCCATGCCCCTATGCAAAGCCACCGCGAAGAACATCGTGCACGAGCTGTTCCTGCTGTTTAGCCGGGTGGGCATCCCCAGCCAGATCCTGACTGACCAGAGAACCCCCTTCATGTCCTGGCTGATGGCTGACCTCTGCCGGCTGCTAAAGGTCGACCAGCTCCGCACCTCGGTCTACCACCCCCAGACAGATGGCCTGGTCGAGAGATTCAATCAGACCCTCAAGAGGATGTTAAAAAAGGTGGCCGCTGAAGACAGACGTGACTGGGACCGAATGATCCCCTATGTCCTCTTCGGCATCCGGGAGGTACCCCAAGCCTCCACAGGGTTTACCCCATTTGAATTGTTGTTCGACCGTCAACCAAGGGGCCTCCTGGATGTCGCCCGAGATGCGTGGGAGCAGCAGCCGGTAGCGCTCCGCTCTGTGGTCGAGCACGTGACCCAGATGCGCCAGAACATCGAGCGGGTCATGCCGTTAGTCCGGGAACACCTGGTCCAGGCGCAGCAAGCCCAACAACGGCACTTCAACCGGGCAGCCCAGCCCCGGGAGTTCCAGCCGGGGGATCGAGTGATGGTCCTGGTCCCCACCTCCGCCTGCAAGTTTTTGGCCAAGTGGCAGGGGCCATACACCATCACAGCAAAAGTCGGCGACGTCAATTATAAAGTACGGCAACCAGGGAGAAGACAACCGGAGAAACTGTACCACATAAACCTCCTGAAAAAGTGGGTGGGGACCAGAGATCAACTGGCCGCATTCGCCTCCTATTCCCCGGTGGTAGTGAACTCCAGTGAAGACCTCTCGGCTGCCCAGAAGAAGGAGCTGCAGCACCTGGTCAGTCAGTTCCAGGATGTGTTCTCCGATCAGCCAGGGCAGACCAACGTTGTCGAACACCACATCAGGACCCAACCAGGAGTCATCGTCCGGCAGCGGCCCTACAGAGTACCGGAAGCCCGTCGGCAGGCTATAGAGGAGGAAATCCAACAAATGCTGAAGTTGGGGATAATAGAGCCATCCCGGAGCCCGTGGTCCAGCCCCATCGTGATGGTCCCTAAACCCGACGGCACCCTCCGCTTCTGCAACGATTTCCGAAGGCTGAACGAAGTCTCGGAATTCGACAGCTACCCCATGCCCCGAGTGGATGAACTCCTGGATCGTCTAGGGAGGGCAAGATATATCTCCACCCTAGACCTCACCAAAGCCTACTGGCAGGTGCCAGTGGCCGCAGAAGACCGGCCCAAGACCGCCTTTTCTACACCATCAGGCCACTGGCAGTACCGACGTCTCCCCTTCGGCCTGCACGGAGCCCCGCCCACATTCCAGCGCATGATGGATATCTTGCTCCGCCCACACCAGACCTACGCCGCCGCCTACCTGGATGATGTGGTCATCCACTCTGAGGCGTGAGACGACCATCTGGACCGGCTGCGGAGGGTGCTCACGGAGCTCCGGGAAGCCGGACTCACCGTCAACCCCCGCAAATGCCACCTTGCCCAAGCTGATGCGTCGTACCTGGGGATCC
The DNA here is from genome assembly GCA_007224835.1 of Danionella cerebrum. Classification (NCBI taxonomy): domain Eukaryota; kingdom Metazoa; phylum Chordata; class Actinopteri; order Cypriniformes; family Danionidae; genus Danionella; species Danionella cerebrum. The sequence continues at coordinate 86,949 of SRMA01025933.1, forward strand.
GCCCCCAGGATAAAAAGGTTGAAGCCATCCAACAAGCCCCTCGCCCCACCACAAAGACCCAGGTACGAGCCTTCCTGGGGTTGGCGGGGTATTATCGATGCTTTATCCCCAACTTCTCCTCTATCGCCGCCCCCCTGACAAACCTGACCAGGAAGGGGCAGCCGGAGAAGATCGTGTGGACTCCGGAACTGGAGGGGACGTTCCGGAGCATAAAGCAGGCACTCACGACGGAACCGGTACTCCAAGCACCTGACTTTAACTGCCCCTTCCTGCTACAGACTGACGCCTCCGACACAGGGTTGGGAGCCGTCCTGTCCCAAGTACAGGAAGGCGAGGAACACCCTGTGATCTTCATCAGCAGGAAGCTGAACCCGGCCGAGACCCGGTATGCGGCCGTCGAGAATGAGGCCCTGGCCGTCAAGTGGGCAGTCCTGGAGCTGAAATACTATCTCCTGGGCCGGCAGTTCACCCTTCTGACGGACCACGCCCCACTTCAATGGATGGCAAGAGCGAAAGACACCAACGCTCGGGTGACCCGCTGGTTCCTCGCGCTCCAGGACTTCCATTTTGAAGTCCGTCATCGGGCCGGGGCCGACAACGGCAACGCCGATGGCCTATCCCGGATCTGGGCCGGCTACGCAGGTATGTCGGGGGTCACTCCCCACCCACCCTTGATACCCAGTCTTTCTGTGATGCATTTCAGGACCCACCAGGACAACGCTTGGGGGGGGGGGTGTGACGGGAGTCCATTCCAATCAGCGCGGTCCTGGCATAAAATGGAAACACCTGGCGCCCGTCGTCACAGGAAGATCGGGAACAGCCGCCCATCATTAGCGCGGCAGCATAAGAGAGAGAGCAGAGGAAGCCAAAGTGAGTGGAACCTCCGAAGAGTGCGGCAGCTAACTCCTCTCTCTCTCTCTACCCCCAGACAGCCCGTGACGACCAGACGACGGCACCGTCCCCCACCGCACCGATTCATCTGGACACTGAGCATGCGAGCACTACTGGGATTGGGAAGAGCACCACAAAGAAAGAGGACACGAGCACCGAGCACTGGAAGACTGCACCACCCACGAGCACTACGTTCATTACTCTCAATAAATCCACCCTCCGGGGAACTTTTCTGTTGACAACCTTGTTGTGTGATCCCTCTCCTGCGACAATATACACACTTGATTTGCTATTGCTGGTGTTTTTTCGGAAACTTTTGCTCCCTGCTCTGAAATACTTTACGCCATGTAAATGAGTTGCATATCGCTGGATTCTCCTGGTTGTTAGCTTTCATTTCATCCCATGGTTTTGGTGTTTCCCTTTATATTGCACAGAAACAAAAACTTGGTCATGAATTATACTCCTGACATGTTGGTGGTTATTTGCATGGTGTTAGGGCTGTGGTTGGCGGATATGAAATTGAATTAGATTGTCAAATTGTCCATTGCCAGCCTTGTCCACAAATTGTCCATTGCCAGCCTTCATCTTGGTGGTGGGATGTGGGTGCCACTCAAGAAACCACACATCTCATTTAGCAAGAACTTATAGAAGCAATTGAGGGGGAAAAAAAACTCAAAGAGTTTTAATGGTTATATAAAGTGATAGACATGGAGGAACATTGTGGCCCAGTGCAGTGGTCCCAAACCCTGGGTTCGCAGACCGGTCCATGGATCCATTGGTGCCGGGACATCACTGTATTTTTCTAAATTATATTGATTCTTTTTTTTTCCTAGCATGACAAGGTGTTCACTCCATTTCCTAATAATTTAGAGAAGAGTTACTGCAGTTACCTGGCTTAGAAAGACGAGACTAGTATAAACCTCAAAATGCTGCACAAAAAAAAATAAAAATACTCATTGTAATTCAATGATGAAATCAGAACACAACACTTTATTGTGCAATTTCTGAAACTTGAAAACATATTTAAGCTGTCTGCAATGAAAACGCATTGTCCCCTGTAACGTAGTGACCGGGAGTTGAAATAGAGTGGGATAAAGGTGTTGTAAGGAGAGTATTCTCTGTGTCCCCAGGGTGGAAAGGGAAAAAAATAAAGCATCGAAGAGTTCTGGGTACATCTCATCACTACGAAAGCGAATGAATCCACCGTAAACGTGTACAACGAGCTTCACGCAGTTCAGCGTCTGTGTATGCTAACACGCTCCTGTGCTGTTTGCGTGAGATAAAGTTACTGAATAAAGTTTGAAATGGGGAATGTTTAGTTTGAAAGGTGGCTCTGTTAACATTTTAAGTTGGAACGATGTCATGGTTAAACAATGAAGCGTTTTTTTTTTGTTTTTGTTTTTTTGCAGGAGCTGAAAAGCTAAAATAAAGTAAATAAAAGCACGTTCAGAGCTAGGTCGAAGGTTTTTTCCTTGTTCGCGTGATCACAGCTGAAGCAATTAAAAACTAGGGCTGGATATCGAGTTCTGTATTTTTTTAAGCACCGACCGAATCGTCTCGATACTACAGAGTAGGGCTGGGCGATATGAAGCAAAAAATATATCTTGATATATTTTGCTATATCTCGATATACGATATATATCTCGATATCTTTACAGGATTTATAACCCCCCCCCCAAAAACCTACTACAAAAACAAATATTACAAATTTCAAAGTCGTTTTTTATTGAAGCTCAGAGGTAGGTGGTTCCAAAAAAAGTGCTTCTGCGAATTTTCATTCAGGAATCCTTGCATACATATTATTAAACAATAAAGAAATACATATTGCCTTCTTTTCATTCAAAAATAAAACAACTCAAGCTCATCTTTGCAGGACCTCTGTTGTAAGTAACCTTTTTCAATTCAGCAGCAAGCCGCGCTCTCTCTGTAGTGTACAGTCGCGGGAGTTCCTGTCTCGAAAAGTAATGACGACTAGGTAAACTGTATCTGACTGGGATCAAGTGTTTTTAGCATACGTTTAAAGCCAGTTGTTCAACGATGGATATGGGTGCCATGTCCACCGCTATGTGAAATGCCACGGATGCTACACCACCTTGCGCTCTCCGCTCTGTCTTTCATATTCTACACTCCGCGTTATAGAATTGTGGAGATTGTTGAGCTTTGGTTGGCACCAACTTTCACGGCAGTAGACATCTGTCTGTTGTTCGTCTGACGACTTAAAACCGAAGTATTTCCATATAATGGAGCCAGCTGTTCTTTTTTTGCAACAAGTTCTGTAGCCTCCGGGCTGGTTGCAGGCGCCGCCATGTTGATTGAGACGACAGGCAAGGGGAGGGGGAACAAAAGCAAGGAGGCGGGGACGAGCGCAGCACAGAGAAGCCAAACATGCAAAGTGGCGAAAATTAAATATAGACATTATATCGATATGTACGATATGCCATAATTCATTGCGAGTTTAAAAAATATCTCGATATATTTTAAATATCGAGATATCGCCCACCCCTATTTAATAGCTAGCTGATGTAGTGCAAAGATTCCTGCACTGGAGTGAGATGGAAGTCGTCCACAATCGGAACTTCATGACAAACACAAACTGCTCTCTCACAAGAGAGAAATGCTTGCTACAAATCCAATTTCCACATGTTAGTCATTAATAGGGGTGTAACAATATATATCGCAATAATACTTTTTCACAATATGTATCGTGGAGCTACTGAGAGATATCGTCTAGGAACTTAAGTGTATTTTTCTTTTTGAAAGGATTGTGATTCTAGTCACTTCTGAAATTTCTTTGCCTTGTCTTCTTGTTTTATGGAATATTTACTAGAAGACAATTTTCCTTTGTTCACATTTTAAACAAGAAAGATTATAACATTAGCTTTCTCTGTCACTTAGAGTAAAAAGATGATGCAAACATTAGCACTGCCCCCTAGTGGAAGGATGGTATCAAATGCTCTCATACAAATCAAACAAGACCCTAGCCTTCTTAGCTTGTGTTCACAAATTTTTTATTAAATTTTTTCCAATGATGGTTTCAGTAGGTGGTTAATAATAGTGTTGATGCGTATCGTAGACGTAATGTCGAGGTTTGTATCATATCACAAGCAGAGCGTATTGTTACGCCTCTAGTTATTTTTAATAATTAATACACAGTGTCTTTCCATTGGATAAGTGAGTTTGGACTACTAGTTGTTACTACTAGAGTTACTGACATCTCGGTGAAATGGACTGGCACAAAAATTTCACATCCGCAGAAACTTTTTCATACAGGAAGTTAGAAATAGTTAACAAAAGAAAGAAATTTCCCAGTTTTCTCCACAATTAAATATAACAGACAATACATGTTTAGTGGTATTAGCCCCTTTATAAAAATACTTTGATTAGCTTTAGAACAATCCTCTGTTGTGCAATAATTTGCTAATTAGAAGGATGCAGTTAGTAAAATAACATGCACTATGATCATGATGAAGACAGAAGAAACTAGTTTGGACTTAAGTAAAAGAATTGTAAATTAATTGCAAAAAATTCAAAAGTGAAACATCATCAAGAAGATTAAAGAGGCAACCAGGAAACAAAATATTTATAATTAAAGATGTTTCTACAGACTGAAGAAGAACTGCCAAGACACCAGTGAAGGTCTTGTTCTTAGTCTGGATTTGATGTCTCTTCAAAGACAATATTTACCGTCAGATAGATTTGGTTAATCATACATTTGGCTAGTCTTCAACTGTAAACACATTATAAAAGCATCCATACTCTGTTGAAATGTTTACTTTTATTTTATCACTTTCTAGTGATGAACGGTGCAAATGAGAAAAAGGAGCTAGCAGAGCAAGACAAGTCAGAAGTAGAGGAAAAAGAAAAAGAAACTGGTGAAGACGTCCAGCAGTCAGTGACTTCTGAGAAGATGTCACCATCTCCAGACAAGATGCGGACACCAAAGCTGTCAGATTTTGGTTTGTCTGCTCTCCAGTTTCAGAGAGTGTTTGATGGATCAGAGGCAAACAGCTGTCCTCCGGAGGCTGCTTTGGCACATTCCACAGCAGCATTTGTCTTTAGCAAGCCCTCACCAGTGCCAAAGACACCCAAGTGCTCTCTGCGAATGGACGAGGATGAGCTCACTCCTCGACTGGAGGACTTTGGAATCTCGGAGAACACCATGTGCTGGAACAACGATTTCACCATAGACCTGCTGAACAAGAAACCACCAAAGAAAAACAGGTATGCTGCTCTGTTTGCATATCACGTTTAGAAAGTATGGGTTGATTAAGAAAAATCTACATGTGCCAACTGTTTGAGTATAGAAGTGCTGCAAGAAAGCTGTCAGTCATGTGGTTATTCCTAGATTGTTTGGGATCAAGTAAATAGATTAAACATTAAAAGACTTGTACGTTGTCCACTGAATCAATGAATGGAAATCCCCAAAGCATTTATTTTACATATCATATTTGTAGAAGAATTTATATTATCTTTAATTACGTTTTACGGCTTATGTGACTTGGCAGTGTAGTGCGCAGGACACATGTGTGCGGTTGCACAGGGCTGACGCGAGTTCGAATCCCGAACTCGTTGTCTTTGCCATCCCACCCCATTCCCTCTTCTCCTGATTTCCTGTCACTCGCCACTGTCTTATCCATTAAAAGAAAAAAATCAATGAAGACTACGGCCGAAAAATAATAATAATAAAAAAAGACTCCTTCTGCCTCCATCACTCAGATATTGAATTTGAACAAATGGAGTAGAAATCAACAAAACTAATGGAGCCAGGGCTACAAACAAGTTTTTTTTCTGCTACAAAGTTGGACAATTTAACGTTAGAGTGAATGAGAGCCTGCTCACTTCAGGATCAGCCTCAAGCGGTGGATTTGAGTAACCGCAGTTCAGTCACTTCCTATTAGGCATCAAGAGGTAAAGCATCAGAACTGGTAAAAAAACACTTATGATTGTGGTTGAAGTTGTGAGTAGTGTTGAAAAATGGCGCTTTAGGGCCACCTAGCATGTATCTGATTATGATGGGCTAGCAGTTTGTCATACCCAAATTGAAATGAAATTAGGCACTCGTGTAGGGTACCAAGAGTTAAATATAAATCATTTGGATTGCATTTACTAGAGAGGAAGTCATGTTGCAAAACAAAAATGGCCCCATTTGCTTGTCACGCTTCTCATAGAGATTATATCTTCCACTAAGGCATGTGGGATATACAGTTCCCTCATAGTCCCTCATGTGGTCAACCTGGAGCTCACCTGAAATGTGACATTTGGAAGGAAATCCATGTAAATGCAGTGAGGATGTTCAAACTCAATCTGAAAAGGCCTTGGAACAAACGAAGATTTCAGCAGCCTTAAACAAATGTTTTATTCACATACACCACAGTAACTACCAATGTTTAAGTTTAAACATTTGTGTCACAGAGAAAAACCTGCGGCGGTTCACCTTCCCCAGCAGACGACTTCTCTGCTTGCTAACGGTATGTATACATTTATAATTCTCAACTAATTAAATTTGAGAGTTGGATTTAAACCGGTCGGCCATGATGCACATGTTTGCTTTTGAATATTCCAGGCAATCAGGAATCCCCAGAGATTCCTGTGTTTTGCACGCCAGGATTAAAGATTGAGAAGCACCGTGCTGCTTCCTCTCCACCTCTCAATGGGTATAGTGATCTCGACTCTCCTCCTCGCCCTAGTAATGGTCTTTCTACCCCAGAGCTTCCCTCTTTTGAAACACCGTTTGTCAGCAAGCTCATGAAAAAGGTAAGAGGCTATTTATTCCCCAACCTTTACGATTGGTGAAGAACCCACATTTCCATGGTTTCCATCATTGACTGAAATCACGGTTTCACAGAACAGAGAGGAAGGAGTCAAGTCCTTCACAGGATCACCGGAGATCAGCTTGAATTTACCAAACACTGACCGGGATGCTTCAGTCGACGTTGCCCCATTGGCTAAAATCTTGCTTTGTGAGGATGATCCCATACTAGAGATGCCAGCTCTGCAGTCTCTCTTTGGAAGATCTATAGCTTTTGTAAGTATCGTTTTTGTGCTTTTTAACAAAATAAATTATTTAAATACATTTATATGAGATTATATCTTTGCATTTACATCCTGAACAGAAAGAGACCTCTGGTGAAAGTCTTTCTGGGATGAAAACAGGAAGAGCTAATGGATTGAACTTGGAGCAGAGCTCTGTCCCAGTCACTGTTGGATTCAAACAGGACTGGTGTCTAGCGACCCCCAAAGTCAGAATGGGGTTCCCCTCCGCTCTATGCACACCAGAGATGCCTGATTTGAGTTCTGTAACTCAGGATATCTTAAAGGTAAGTCATTGTAAATGAGGTCACAGCTATGAGATGAGATTTTTAATCAGGTTTTCTCCTCCTCTTTTAGCTTAAGGCTCAGTGTTCTCTCCAGCAGTGATGCCTACAGCCCTTTTCCTGAAGATAAGTCCAAATGCATACAATGTGACTTTTTTTTTTTTTATCTGAAAAAAGTTGTTTAATAAAGCTATTTTTAATTGATGTTGAAAGCAACTGGATTTAATGGACTGATATTTAATAAATATTATTAAACACTAAAGGCCATTGAAATTTGACACTTCTCAGTAGCATGGTTTTTGAGAAAATATTAAATCAATGATGCTCCCTGCCTGAAGATGGCATTTCCGGTACAATGGATGCACTCTGTGCCACACGGGGAAACAGGAAAGAAAAACACAACCGAGAAGACATTTTGGTTGTTGAGCCCTTTATACTGTTGGTGTAAACCATGGTTTTGATTGAAGCGTTGTCACACGAAACTGTAGGATTGACGCGTCTTAGCCTTTAAGGCTAGACTCACACTGCTGATCTCAAAAACAGGTTCCACTTTTTTGCAAATGGACACTCAATTTTTGGTCCAAAGTCTCACACATCCACCTCTTTGCCAATTATATTACTTACCATTTAAATGGGCCTAATTCCATTTCCCTGTATTTAATACATTCAGAGATGTACTTTTAAGGCTTTATTATTAAGCGAAGAGAACCTATTTCAAAGAAAATTTGAAAAGGTTATTTTCAGTAATGGTGACTAAAAGAATTTTTAATTGCTCTTACTGGCCAAAAGTTAATCAGCTCAGTCAAACAAGATTGAAACTGATCAATTACAGCACAATGACTTAAAAAAAAATCTTTATTCAACTTTATTCATCTTTATTCAACAAAACAAAAAAAAACAGCTGCAAATCACCATTTAGCAACAACTATATGGAATGTAGACATTATAGCTAATTAATTTTTAAGATTATTATGGTCTTCAACTGAATGAAAACCTATTCGGTACAGGTTGATTGGCTTATAAGAAGGTAAAATACTTCAAAGTTACTGAAAACCTCAGTTTATTTGAATTTATGAAAAAACACACACAAAGAAAAGAATGCAAATAGCAGGGTTAAAAAAAAACCTTTAGGGAAAGGTTTGCTCAATCCTGCAAATGAACATAAATGTTCCAACAAAGTTTAGCTATAATCTCAAACTTTGTAATTCTGAACAATCTGGACATGGACCAAACCCAACAGGAACACAGATTCAAGCAATGCTTTCAGATGTAAAGTTTCTTTGTCTGCAGGTCAGTAAGGTCTCATTCTCCCTTGGAGAGGTGGGCCACGGTTAGGTGGAGTGATTGCGATATCAAGGTAATCTCCAATATGAAAGCGCTGGGACTGAAGAGTCATGGAGTCATCTGCACCTTTGCGTCCAGAAATTGTGCTGCCGATCTCTTTCACTCTAGAATGCAAAGTAAATAAAGTTCAAAATGCTCTTAAGGGAGAATTTAGACCATATAAAGCCATCCATATGCAGTACCTGTACATCTGTCGTTTAGGGTCTGGGTAAACAATGGCAAACCCAAAGTGTGTGCCTTTCTTCCGAGCTTCTGGATAGACTTCCTTCACAAGGCTTGTCAGTTCCTTCAGAGTAGCATCCATCCTGTAGCCAAAGCAGATGCAAGGTATGATGACTTTGTTTTAATTATCTTTAAATGTCCACTGTATATTATAAATTATACCCACCAGGTGTAAATCTGCAACTCGCTAGATGGCACATTGCCCCTAGCAAAGTCATCCATGCGGTGATGCCTTCCATTGTTGGTGGTGAACACTCTCAGCAGAAGAGGACATGTCTATTACAGAACACGCACACACGTCATTTTAGGCAGTCAAAACACATGTACATTGGATTGTAGGCAAAAGCAATCTAAAGCGTACACATTCAAGAGCTTAAGCCCTATTATGACGTTTAGAAACATGCTAAAACTCTGTAGGCAAACTCTGATCAGATTAGTTGTAATAACGTTTAAGCTAGCTAGAGGTCTCTAGCCTCTTCGTAAATGTAATTACATATTTTGACCATACAGTGGCGGTACAACAAATCTTATTGGTAACCTTCAGGACATGTTGGCAAAAATGCAGGGAAACTTTTGTATAGATATGTTGATGTATTTGCAAAAACGTTTGCCTAAATCCAAGATGGCCGACATTCAAAATGGTCGACATATTAAAAATGGACATGGTTAGACTCTCCATGACTGTCTGAATGTATTGAGAGCAATTTTTCGTTGAACAGATGTAAATAAACCAAAAAGGCCAAATTTGGTATCTCCTTACCCCTAGGGGACACTGTACTGAAACACAACAGGGAGCCTCAAATCATAGAGGGAAAGTAGAAAAAGCATACTATATGGCATTACTGACATAGCATTACGGACCATTTTGGTGGACCAGTCATAAACGCTTTGACAAATCAACTCAAATTCCATACCACCATAGACAGTGGGCCTGGAACAAATTTGGTGCAATTCTGATAATAGGACTTTGCATTTGCAAAAGTAGGTTTTGAGCACAATTTAAAGTGGCGGCTACTTCGCATGACGTCATGTAGTATAATGGAATTGGCCTGAACCAAGGATTAAACAGAATCAAAAACTTTTTCTCTACAACTTACAGTTCAAATGTTATTAGCATAAACTTAAGTGCACCTTTGGACTAGTGGTAGCGCTATAGAGTGGGTGGGTCAAAATTGGCTCAGACTACTCATAGTGGCCAACTGTATCAGTGTGCCAAACTTCATAACTTCCCTGCCAGCGTTTTGCTACTATTAACCCTGAATGGCAGAATCTGAAGAATAATAATTAAGAAATGGAACAAACACAATGGGTGCCTGCACAGTTTCACTGTTTGTCCCTTATTAATTGGAACTGTGGCAAGCTTTCATTTCGGGTGTAAGCATGAATCCACATTAACAACCTTCATCCATGAGGTCTCAATGTTGTATGTATTGCGTTTGTATTGATGGCTTCACTACATTGAATTGTGTGTTTGATAAACGCATTACTGTAATCTCTATGCACCTAAATATAAGCCACTAAAATGGAATTTAAACACAAAGAAAAATGTGTAAATTTATAAACCAGTATGTAACCATTAGATATTTGAACAGGATCAAAATTCATTTTTTAATTAAATAAATGCTTTTTTTTTTCTTGAAGAGTTGATGGCCTTCTCCACGCTGTGCTCAAAATGCGTTTTTCAACCTTTTTTTACAACAAAGTGTAAATACTGTAGCCTATATTGACAATATGGTCACTCTCATTAAAGTGTGTGGAGTATGATAAAGTACGGTACTTTTAATCATACACATTCCTGCTCGCCTGGTGTGAAACTAATTAGGAGAGCTTGGGTAATTTCCTACAGCACATCACAGATAATCTCACGACACACCACTGCTCTAAAAATCCCCAAACGGTTCAAGAATAACTTCTTTGCACAGTCCGTGTCTCTCGTTGTTGCTCTCAATGGGACTTCCATCTCAAGACCATTCTGGCCTTAAAGGACAGTTCTCTTCAACACATTTCAGCCCTTCTTGGTTATTGTGGATGTTTTCTCCCCCACACTGATCCACTGCAGACTCAACTGGAAGTGGAATCTCATCTGGTCATTTTATAATCAAATATAGATGAAGAGCAAGTGACATGGTGTTTGAAAGAGTAAAAACTAATTCTTCATTTTGTTGTTTCGTGGTAAAAGTTGCTGGATAGTGAAGAGATTGAAGTTATCTAGGTTGTTTCACTACAAGAAAGTCTCCGTCCTTCCATATCACTGCATATGAGTGGTAATACAAATGTCATTTTGTAGTTTTAAAAAATGGCTTTTCTCCTAAGACCATAATTAGGGTGTACACATTTTTGTAAGGAAAAACAAATCGTGTTTGCAATCAATGGCTCACATCTGTTGGAGTGTTTTGTAGTGTAGAATTTAATGAAAATTCTGGTAAATGCGGTGGTGTGTCATTACACATGTACGCTCTATCTTAAGAGTTAAAGCTGCACACTACTTTGATCCCCTTATGTGGAATGAATTTTGTGCCAAAAAAACAAACGTAATTTCAGCTGAAACAAAACAAAAAAATATATATAAATCAGCCAGACAACAAAAAGAATCAAGTAATTACAATAAAAAAATAGACATTAATTTTAAATGCACTCAATTCTTTGTTGGTTTCATTTTCAGCTTCGCATCTCAAAGTTTTGACCAACAAAGAATGGAGTATATTTAAAATCTATGTCGATCTCTGTAATAATTACGTGATTTTTTAAAAATTCTTTATAATCAATGTATTTTTGTTCGTTTTAGTTGAAACTACGTTCGTATTTTGGCACAAAATTAATTCCATACAGTTAAGACTGCAATGTCACTTTAAAAGAATGACTTACAGCAACAGCGCACACCTTTAAGGTGTTTAGCATGTACAAAAAGGTGTATGCAGCTCACTCGGTATCGTGCCTTGTTGCGTTTGTTTGGGGTTTCACTAGCGGCGACGCGATTCTAAAAGATCGACCGAGACGAGGCCTAGTAACTAAAGGCAAAGCCCGCCACTGAGTTGTAATAGAAAACAGCCCCATTCAGAGAGATAAATTTACAGCTTTTAAAACAAATCCAACGCGGTTAACAAAACTAATTCTCTTCGATTCACGATTACAAGGTTTGTGAAGCAGACGGCGATACAAGAAGTCCCACGTAACGTTACACGTCGCTTGAGAACAATAGTTTTTGCAGTGTTCATAAAACACAATTCCAAAAAAGTCTATACACTTAAGTATATACTGACAAAATTGGATAAATCTTAAAATAAAACAACAACACAACAAAGCTGTAACGCATTCTTGGCGTTTTTACAAATTAGCTTAGCACTAGCCAATTTAAAATGTTAGCGCTACGTGAATATCGACGCGACTGGTGAAGAGTAACAAATACTTACCTTTTCTCTGTCCACTGGTTTTTCTGGCTCTTTTTTAATTTCTTCTTGCGTTACCCTCGATTCCACAGCCATTGTAATCAGTTAGAAATACTAATAACAAGTGAGGTTGTAATCTTGCTCTTAACACATGAAACCGAGAAAATGTGGCGCAGTGAGATGATGTCACAACTCATGTGACCAGAATAACCAATCACAGCTTGACGCCTAGCTCTGCTGCTCCCATTGATGTTTATGGCGGGTTGCATTACCGCCACCATCTGGATATGGATACAGGTTTCTTTTTTCATAACGTACATCTATAATACAAAAACCATAATAACAGATACGTGGAAGATACATAGCTTAATAAAAAAAGAGGGACTTTTCAAACTAGTCATAAATAACACAATATTACTTTATGTATTGTTATTGTTGATATTGTCATTATTTATAAGACAAAAAAACCTTTTTAAATATTGGAAGAGGCAAGTTCTTTGTATTATAAAAAGTGTTGTAATTTACATGAATACACACTGGCTACTTACTAACTTTCATGTTATACTGTCTTCATGATATTTGTTGCTTGCTTGAGCCCCTTGAGCTATATACAATAAGCTACTCCTGCATTTGTTGATGAGGGAAAGACCCTTTAACTAATCTTACCTTTAGTTTCATTGGTTTGTTCAGCTTATTCTCTACATTGATGTGCAAAAAAAGCCATTCATTTATGCAGTTAAAGTAATAAATATGATTTTTAAAGGCTATGAGATATGTTTATATAAAAGGTTATAGTAACTTCTGGAGTTAAATGATCTCAATGTATGTTTGATTGGTAAAATTCATTTGTCAGTATACCAGCCTTTGGCAGTACAAAAGAAACCACAGTCGATTTTGGTAATTACAGATTTATTTAATTTAAAGCATTTAGTTATAAAGTCATCACAGTACATCATTTGTTATATTTGTACTTGATATGCACCCCCTCCAAAAGAGACATAAAGCACACAGAGGACATCTATTGTAAATGAATTCCAACAAAATCTTGGTAGCATGTGCACGTTTACCTTCTGTGTTAAAGACTCATAAATCATAATCCCTGTCCTGTTTGGTAGTGGGCTGTCCCTTTCTCCAAGGTTTCTGTAATATTCACTAGGAGATAATTACTCACATTTTAAACAAGAAAGGTTATAAAAATAGCTCTCTCCATCACTCAGAGTAAAAAGTACGACTTAATGCAAGCACTGCCCCCTAGTGGATGGTTAGTATAAAATGCTCTCATACAAATCAACCAAGATCCTAGCTTCTTAACTTTGTGGTCACTAAACTTTTTTAAATGTTTGAGCCGGAGCTATATATTCACAATTCTTTAATACAATATCAGAATTCTGTTATAAAAAGTTACAATTCTCAGATATAAAGTCACAATTTCCTGATATAAAGTCACAATTATTTATATAAAGTCAGAACAATGTGATATAAAGTCACAATTCTCTGAAATAAAGTCAGATTTCTGAGATATATGTTTGCATATCTCAGATAAACAATTTTGAGATATAAAGTCAGAATTAGATTAAATAGATTAAAAAAAAAGTCCCAAAAATATTGTTTATCAAAGCGGATCTCGTAGCAAAATATCAAGTAGAATAGCTTTTATCTGAAATGTATCATCTGAGTAGAAAAGGAATAAATGTGAATTCCAGGTCCATTTCATACAAGGCCACCTAGTGGAAAAGGGAACGCAATGCATGTTAAACTGACATCAGGCTATTTTCAAATAGTGGAAGGAGAAATGTCTTGCTACAGTACCACATTTATATAAGATGTTGATTTTGTGAATGTCCAGAATGCTTGGTCCATCTCTCTGGCCAATGGGAGTATAAGGATCAGGTTTCGGTATGATTGTTGGTCCCCCATCCTCTGAGAAGGCATACCTGCACGTGAATCAGCAATTATTATTAACCATTTATAATATTAATTACATATTTGTTTCATTAGCGTGCATGCTAAGTGCTATCAAACTCCAGTACCCACCTGCCGTAGTGCATGACGGAAGCATAATCATAAGCGGTGTTGAGATTGTTCGTCTCATACTTCCTAAAGTTATGTCTTTGATCTGCAGATAAGAAACCATTTTGCGTATCAGATTCACACTGAACTCGATTGAAATATTTACTCTCATGAATGCAAAAGCTCACTCTCTATGATGTTTTCCCACAGGATGGAAACATAGTGATCTCGATCTGAGCGGGACTGTTCATGGACGAAGCCCAGAGCATGCATCAGCTCGTGGGACACCACTCCAGACCACATACAACCTGGAGACTGAAGAGAGATGGTCTGACTCCCTCCAGTCATTCCCAGATACGACCAGCAGCTGCCCGGGACACAGAGCGGGACCTTAAGAACACACTCTTGGAGGAGGAGGTAGTTACACTGGCACTGACATTCCCAAATGCGCAATAGTTTGCTTTTTAAGTCTTTCTTAATTTTATTAAATAAGACACTTATTAATTCTAAAACACATCTCCAATAAAAAAAAAACATAAACCACGATGGAAACACATTTACTGAATAAATCCCAATGCAATGCGATGACAATTAGTTTTTCTGTCTGAAGTGAGTCGCAGTGGTGCGGCATTAATGCACTCACCAATGAACCAGTTTCATTGCTCAACATCTGAAATGGTTCCATTACTTGCCAAAAAAGTAAAGAAAGTAGAGTGCAAGTATGTGTTCTAAATGCAAAGTTCTAAGTACAAATAAAAACTATCCAAGAGTAGGGAGTATTATACTGATAAATTATTTCACCCGATATTCTACAATTTAAAAACTTAGCTCACACCAGATAGAAGAGATTGAGAGAGAATGAACTAGAAGAGGGACTTATAGATTGAAAAGAGAGAGAGAGAGACAGAAAGAGTGAAAGAACAAAATATAGAAAGACAGGAGGATGAGATCGAGAATGAAAGTAGACAGGGAGATATAGAAAGAGAGGGAGAGAAAGGGAAAACAGAGAGCAAAGAGAAAATAAAGAGAGAAAGATATAGCGAAGGAGAGAGGGAGAAGAGCAAAATAGAGAGAATGAGAAAGGGGGGGGAGTGTAAAACAGTAGAAAGACAGAAAAAAGAGCAGGAGAGAGAATAACTGCTACAAAATTAAACCATCAATGATTTTCTTGGTGATTGAAACGATAAATGAAAAGAAACGAGCTGTTCTTCAAAATAGTTTCTATTTCTACTGATTGTATTGATGTGATCGTATTCGAATGGTTACATTCGCTAGATCTCGCTTTTGGGGGATTGTTTCTTTTACGCTATTTGATTGGACGGGAGAGGTGCCAGTCACTGTGGAAAAATACATTTAAAAACAAAAAGTAGTTATCGCAGGTTTACGACAATAGTGCAGTGAAAGTACAAATACAGAACTAGAAAAACAGGTTACGTTTTTCAATCCTCACAAAATTACTATTTCTGAGAAAAACTACTAAATTAAAGTCATTTGAGAATTTGTAATTAGTTACAATTTTTTGTAAAGATTATCAAATCCTAGAACTGTCTCGACCAGCTGCGTTCCCAAAGAGCAGTCTCCCTCTTCCCTTAGCAAGATGCTTTCATCTACAAGTTCCAAGACTCAAGTTATTATTTATGACAAAAATGCTTCTCCTAATGCAGCAACTTCCTTTTTTTTCTTTTGATATTTGGCTCTAGTTTATCAGGAAGTGACTGTTTTGTTCTCTTGGACTAGTTGGATGGAAACGGGGCTTTATTTGCAAATACTTTTTACGATATTCCAGATTTGCTCGTAAATTGAATTTAATTTAATGTCTAAGTGACCCGTTGGAGCTGATGACTGAAATAATATTTAAGTAATATTGGTAAAAATTGGCTAATAACTTCTTGTAGTGCATTTTTGCTGCCTTTACTTTTGAACTAAAACTGATCGTTTTGGTGGGTAAAACTTTGGGTTTAATAGGAGATCAAATACTTTGGTAAAGTAAGTAAATTAATTTTAGTTATGTCCAATTTGTATAAATTTGTTGCAAAATTGATGCATTAAAACCAAAGTTGCGAAAAGCGTTTGCATTTCCAAAGGACTTACCCAGATCTGGACTGAATATTGATGAAGTTTGCTTGATGTGTGCGAGGGACAAACTTCACACATGTTTCTGAAGAAATGTCCAACATCCCTGTTTCTATGGTGATTCTGTCCATATCATCTGTTGCAACACAAACATCTTGATTGAGTTTGATGTTGACTTACACTCACCGTGAGTCAACTCAAGATCCTTACACTCACCATATTGTGGAGACATTATGTACGGTACATAGACGAAGCCATCAACAGATTTGGGCCAGCGACAGGAATCTCCTAAACATGTGATGGCGCTGCGGGCTCCTGAGCTCAAGATGTCTCCTTCTCTTAAAGGAAAGCCTCTGGAAACTGGCCGAGAACATTAATGTACTCAAACAGCCATTTCTCTATAAGTTTAATTGAAAAATGCCTACGTTGATTTGCTCTGAGGATCCTGTCCATGGCATTCATCTCTTCAGGATCCATGTATTGCTCTGCGTGAGAGATTTTTCGTACTTTAATTCATATTTATCAGAATATTTGTGCACAAACTCTGAAAAGACTTTAATTCTTATGCTTTGTATTTTGTACAGAATGTAATCACAGCTATATAGACACATATTATGATTGATAATCTACAGACCAGCAGTCTTCCCCCACACAAATCCTGAATTATACATTAAAATCTTAAAACAGTCATGCAACACATATACCTCATATACTACACAGTTCATCATGAGGTACCAGCTTACCTGGGTAATCTCTCCTTGATCTCCCTCGTGTCTGATTAACCAATGATGAGATCTAATGCAAAAATAATATAGATCACTATGAGGCATATATAGGCTGATAAAATCATAACAACAGTACATGTTTTGAACAGAAATCCATCCATTCCTGCTGGCTTAAACCAGTCACTGGTGGAATTGTTAACCCATGCTGATCACTGGGGTTCCTCAAGGGTCTGGTCTTGGTTCTCTTCTTTTGTTGACTGAGGTCCCGACCAGGAAAAATGCCACAAGGATCAGTCTTGGGCCCAATACTGTTCTCTATCTATTTGCTGCTTGTCTGTAACATTATTAGTTGACAAGGTGTGAACTTTCACTGGTATGCTGAACAAATAAAACTCAGGTAAATCTAACAACTGAATAAGGACAAATGTGAAGAAGTTGGTAGTTCCTGCTAATTCCATGGTTTAGCATGACTTGACCATTTTGCTTTTTACAGGAATCTTGAAATAATTCCAGATCACTGAATGGGACCGAGAGACTAGAACACATCTTCTAGTTCAGGCTCGAGTCATATCTAGAGAGGGTTCATGCTGGAATCCTTTCTTTTGTTAGGCAAGACAAGTTGATTTCATACACATTAGTCATTCAAAGTGCTTTACACAGTGCATTGCAAGTCATATACAGAAATTGACAGCTGGATAATTCCATTACAGTTAAAAATCTGCAAAAATTATTGGGATGAAAGCATACAAAAACCTTAGTCAATAAAATGTCAACTAAAAAAAATCTATGCTTGACTAGTTTTTATGGAATATTATCGCTCTTCAAAGAAGCATTGCACTTTCTCTACACGTTAGCACTTTCAACTTACCACTTTCACATTTCCAACATCGTTTGAAAAATTTCAAATAAAATAAATTCAAATTTATGTATTTCCCCCCACAGTCCTGCCATTACCACCCCCCCCCTGCTTCATGATGCTTTTTTCAATGTTGTAACATCAGTCACATTAGGTTCATTTTATCAATTACCAATTGTTTAAATGAGCACATGACCTGTTAATGTGAGCAGTTTTTTGATTACTTAAAACAGTGGAACATTTAAAGGAATCTATTTGAAAATAGTTAATGGAATACTTAAAATGGTCAAAAGATACATTCTGAAGAAAAAAAAAGGTAAAAAGTAGAGGAAAACTGTTGAAATTTCTACAATTCTTCCCACAGTCCTGCCATTTCTCCCATTTTTATTGATTGTCATCCAATTTGGGAACATCAGTCATATTCGGTTTATTTTATCAATGAACAATTGTTTAAGAGGACACATGACTGTTAATCTAAACTCCTTTTAAACGTCGATTAAAACAATGGAACAACATTTGAAATAATCTGAATAAATAATCAAATAATAACAGTTCTACTTTCTACATTTTCAATTAATTATGTTTAAAACTCTATTTTATGGCAATGTTTGATATAATTTTTTAGTACAACCCCAGCTTCTTTTCTTTTTTTCTTTTAAATTTTGTCCATTACATTCAAATTCAAGTACAAGTATTAAATTTTTTCTTTTTATTTACTGCAAAACTAAGAAAAATTGAGAACAAACTATTTTTATGTTTTATAACAAAATCGAAGGTGTTGGGACAAAAACAATCCATAAATCCCCTCCAAAAAGAGAAGAAGAGGTCAAAACTATGTGAAAATTGTATTAAAAAAACAGGCAAACCTTTACTAATCCTTATTCACCTTAAGCACTTTTTGTGCCATTGTGTGGAACTTTGAGAAACACAAGCCATATCACAGGTATTGTGCTACTAATTTGGGGTCTGTATATTGAAACTGAAAGTCAATCGCTCATTTTCTCAAGTTTTAGTGTCAAATTATATCATAACTCTTTTTGAAATCAAAATTATACAAAGGGTGGATCGTGTCATTCCTACTTCATTTAAAACAGCCGCTGTGATTGGTAATGATGCGTACAGAGACTAAAGGGTTTATGATCTTTTAAGGGTTTGTGACTTTAAACTTTATAATTAATTTACATATAATTTTAGATAATTTTGGAACCCTTTCAAAACCCTCCAATGATCATTCAGCATAGCAAGTAAAAACTTACTAGCAGCAGTGAGAATTATTTGTGTAAATTGATCTACAAACAGCTATTACCGAAAAAAAGTATTAGCTATTATAATGTTTGTAAAATTCTGAACGTACTGACATGGTCTTAAAATTGATAAACCAGTTTAATATTTAGCTGTTCTTACCTGCGCAGGAAAAGACCAGCTTTCTAACACCAATCCCACAAAAATACACACACAGAGCATGATGATGGTCACTTTTTGTGTCTGCTGATTTTCTGGATGCAACCACACATTAACAACACCAACGTAAGGGCCCTGAATATATATACGGTCAGAGTAACACTCACCTTTCCTCTCGTTTATATTAAAGTATCTCTCTAATGAAAGCCTGTCAATTTTAAGGATGGTCCCTGCAGTTAAATTGTTGCTGATTTGAGCAAAATTCACCCTGAGCAAGCAGAACATGTGTCCAGCACATTCGAGGTGTGAAGAGCATCTCATCATTCGTGCTTTCCATGATGGGTTCGCATTGTAGCAAACTAACCCCTGGTTCGTCCCTTCCTTGAGCTGTAATTTAGAGTAAATAACAGCTTGTGTAGCTCAGTGTGGATTCCCTCACTAGTGTTTTTAGTGCAGAGATCAGCAGGTTCCGAGATTGTCATCAGTAATTGTCTTTCAGTTAAATAGATGTTGCAGAATATTAAGGGTTGGGTATTGTGATCAATTCGACAATTAGTTTCTTATTTTTATGGTTTCAGTTCAATATCGATTAGCTATAAATATTTAAATTGTTAGTTTTCAGACATGGGATCCATATTTTGATATAAATGCTGGTAACTGAAACTCTCCTACTGAAATAATAATAGGGCGTTATTACAATTGTTTATTTTAATTAACTTTTATTTTAACGAGAGGTGAACTTTAATATCCTCTATCTAAAGAATGTTCTGGAATTCTTGAATCAATATTAAACTGAAGATCGATTAATCGATTTGAGAATCTATATTTTTAACCCAGCCCTAATATTAACCCTTAAAGAGATTTAATATTTGTGGATATTGACTTTCTCACATGTCTCTTCGTGTAGTCCCAGATTTTTCACTGTTTCATCAAAATGATTGATTTTTTTTGTGGAAAAAAAAATATATTTTACACATATTTTGGCAAAATGCTTTTACATTTTTTAAACTCAAAAATGCTCTCTGGACAAATTTAGTTCCCTTTTGTGTTGTTCCTGGTAGTTGACAGCCACTTATTGAAAATGCTGTAAAAATCAGATGGCATAAAAACAACTATTTTTTAATCCATTAATTGTCACCCTTTGATTGCCGAGATCCGACACTACTTTCAGAAAAAAAAGACTTATTTTAAATATGAAAAATTATTGTGGCCTGGATTTTTATATTTTATCACAGTCTTGTGATAGACATGTCACACATTAGTAACAACGATAGTATGGATAGATTTTTAGTTTTTGTGTAGCAGCAGATTTTCTTTTTTAATCACATCTGCCTAAACCTGAGGCCCACACCTAATGTCTACATCTGTCATAAAATTTCATTAGACAAAATATTTCCATCCATGATTCATCTGTTGCTAATAGCAGTTTAGGGTCACAGCGATGTCCAGGCAATTGCAAAGCCACATTCATTCCTAAGGGGAATTGAAATTCTTCAAATAACCTGGCAGGCATTTATAGAGTGTAGGAGGCAGCCAAAGTACCCACTTCACTCAATCCAAAGACCTCCTAACTGAGAGGCAGGAACACTACACATTGAATAGTAACAATTGAATCTATTTTTCTTACAAAAGGAACTTCCTGATTGTCTGGGGTAACTTTGATGGAGAAATTCCTTCCATGGCTTAGCTGTAATTTAGTAATGCCGAGAGTGGAACTTGAATGTGGAGAATTTAAAAAATTCATGGCACCGAAGAAGGAGCCTCAACTTCTAATTGTGCAGTTGACAGCAGCCGCCTTTAGGTCCTTTTGTATTCTTCTTTGAAATTCATATTTGACGGTTATTTTCATGATAATTATTTAAGAAGTTAGGACCATTAAGTTTACTTTTAAATCTTTAGTGTCCCCTCTAGAAGGTTTTGTCTGCGATGACAGCAAAGGCCTCCTTAGTGAATGGTTAAACTGCTTCTGCTGTAGATGAAATGTCCTCCCTGCAGGGTTTTCGGGGCTAGGCTCTCTGAGATGTGCATTGAAAGTAACAGGGAAGGTCCCTGGCTGTACGCTATCCATTTAGGGGTCCATGTGTGCCCCCTGAGGTTGAACATGCTACTCCCTGATCCTTGTGTTCCTAAATGACAGGTTTGTTCGAGTTAGTTTCAAAGTCATCTGGACCCCAGGACGGGGGTTGGGAGGGGGGGGGGGTGGAGTAGACAGGTGAATGTGGTGTCTGGGTGACAGGGGCTCACAACAATAATCTTCCAGAGGTTCCTCGGACACGTGGGTTTAGTCGCCCAGGTAGTTCTACTGGGGCTGAGACTATTTTGTGACCACTTTGACTTTGGCTAAGGTCCTGAGTTCCGAGTTGGGGCTTGGGCCGAAGACAGTTGCGGCCACTAACCACTGCAATTTGTTGGATAGTTTCTGAATTGCGCTGTGCCAGGTGGTCGAGATGACAGGTACAGCCAAGACAGGGATGTGGCATAGAACTAAAAGTATAGCTCCTGCAGTCCGGTATTTTTCCATTGATCAAGAAGGCATCAGTGCTAGTCAGGACAGCAGCAGGGGAACACTCCTTCCTTTTTTCTGGCTGACCCAACGGTTTCTATACGGTATTGTCCATTCATCTCAAGGGTGGGTAACTGGCCAGAGGACCTGGAACCCTGTGTGGGTGAAAGAGGACTCCATTCCCTGGCAGTCCAGTAGGTATTCATATAACTGTAAATTTTTCCTAACCTGACTGAGGAGAGCAGTCATGGTTGCTTGGTACTGTTATCTTTCTGTGAATCATGCGTTTGTAGGCATAGACCCAGGCATGGCTGGGCCCTATGATATAGTTCCCCTTTTGGTGACCCCTCATGGAGTAGTTCAACCAGTTGGCTTGGCCACTGTGATCTCTCCTGGTAGTAGCTGGTGATGTTCTTGGCTGTCTTTCAGCACATGTCTTTTCAAATTTAACAAAGCACTCCCCGAGATGGTCGAGTGAACTTTCGTTCTATTTCGTTCAGGTATGACTCGGTTCCCTTTGGTAAGAAGATGAAGAAACTTCTCCAATCAGAATAGGGACTAGGACCCAGGCCTTTGGCAGAATGTGAACCTGTGCAGATATTCAGGTCTTTAGTTCACTTTTTGTTTGCATGAAAGTATCTTGGTTATGGCGTGTTATAAAGGGTTCCCATCGTCAATCACTCAACTTACTCTCAGAGTGAATGACTGAAAGGGAACGTCTTGGATACTTTTGTAATCCATTGTTCCCTGAAGGAGGGATGTCCCTTGCCCATACCTTGAAATAAAGTGTTCTAGGTGGTATACTGTGAATAGTTGGGTCTGGCTCTTCAGTGTCGTAGAAAGAATGACACCTGGGCTTTATACAGGTTTTATACAGTGCTTTCATTGACGTATTTTTATAGTTTCTTAAACGATTGGCAGCTCATTTGAAGCACTGAATACAGGTACAGTGCAGTCTACCCTACATTTCAATTGGAATTGTCTTTTGGGTCAGCAGTCTACAGTCAGCAGTCTGCCCCATGGTTGTTTAGCCTACGGAACTAGACTGGGAGACCATTTAAAGGCCTTTTGAGTAGATTAGAGTGTGGCACTGGGTGCCTTTAATTTGGATTGTTTCAAAATATGATAATTTTCTGATAAACTGAATTTGGGGGTTTCATTTTAGTTATGATGGACAAAATACATTTAATACATCCTCAGACTCAGGATGGACTCAGATCGAGTCAGGTATGACTTATCGAAAACACTTCTCAGAAAAGGTAAGAAAGTTTAGTGCCGTCAAGAACAGAAGGGCGACATTTTTGCGTATTTCACAAAATATGTGCGTCAATGTCAGTGGGCGCTGCTCAAGACTGGCACGTACGAGTAAAGGGGTACCACTTCCCTTCTGCTGGCTGTAGCTCTGAATCTCAGAGCTAGGAGTAGGAAGCCCCTCCCAGGGTAAGTGCAGTGCTGACGTGCATGGCTGCCTCACGTGACTCCTCTGGAATGTTAACAATGCAGTAAGTGTCCAACTTTGTACTGCATTCTAATAGTGTGAGTGAGTGGCGAGAAAATGGAGGACAATCCCATGATTTTCACCGAGTGCTTTTTATGAGAGGACGTCGAGGGAAGATTCTTGGACAACAAAACCCTGGACACATCTCTCATTTAACTGGAGTTTAAACCAGTTCCTTGGAGTAAAATTCCGCTCATATCCCATGGTGAGTCGCTCTAAACTGCATTACTGTTTATTTATATTGAGTACGCGGGGCGTTATTGGTTTATGGGTTTAATATCAATCAGTTTCGTTGTTGAATTTTGTGTGCGTTTTATGAGAAAGCTGTGTGGCTCTTTTAAAACGTGCTGGGGACTCAGGAGCACATTCTGAGCGCTGGAATGCAGTCGTTCTCTCCGGTGGATCCGCTGCTCTCTAACTCCTGTCCCTCACCTCTAGGCCCCAAAAACCTTTTAAAAGTACGCCTTAAAGTTAAATCCAGTTTAAAATGCGCTCTTCCGCAGCCTAATGAACATAAATGTGCGCTAACAAAACATCTGAGGGGTTCGTTTAAATTACACCAGGTCTTAACTGACATTTATTGTGATGGTAACAAAGAACAAATTCCTGACTATAAAAAGATGTTCCCATGAAAATATGTTCCACTTTTTCCTTTTGGAACCGTTAATTAAATCCACCCCAAACTACCCATAAAAGTTTTTTTCCTAATTTAGAAATCGTGACAAAGTGTTTAAATCGTTCTGCTATTTGTAATCATTCACATTTTAATAGACCATCTTCTTGCCTTGTGTCTCATCACCTTCATCCATTCATCATCTGTATAAAAAATCCAGTCATGGAAACACTGGTTAACAAAGGAATAGGGTGTTTATCAGCATACAGTGGGGCAATGCAATTCAAAAAATTCCACAATAGTCACTGGTTGTTTCTCATTTGCTTGAACAATCTAAAAAAAAAAGAATAAAATAGGCTCTTTTTTCACCCAGAGACATCATTCTCTGCTGCAAGCTCTGACTACACAAATTGTAGCACTGTCCCCTAGTGGTTGAATGACAGTACACCCTGTAATTTCGCTTTTTCACAACCTGTTTTGTAACAGCTTACCTTGTCTTTTTGAGGCTCTTTTCACTGTCTTTTGTAGCCTTTAGAAGTACATTTTTGGCCATGGTGGCTTGTTTCTTTGGTTGGAAAGAAAACTGTGGTGCCATATCCTGTTGATCACTGACTGGTTAGTTGTTGTGCTCACTGATTGGCCAAAATAATCTCTGCATGCTTCATTACAGTATAAAAGGTATTAACAGAAAATTAAGCATATGATGTGCAAATTTATGGATATTTACATTTTTTTTACATAAAAAAACTGAATAAGTTTTTAACAAGTCACTGAATGTGAGCTGGGCTTCTTTCTCAGTACTCAGTTCTCAGTCATTGAGGGGAAGATGATACTTAAGTAGAGGATACTCAGTTATTCGACACTCTGTGATGTGGGATAGAAGATTGTGATGCAACAGGACCAAAAGCCTCAGAGCAATTCCACGAGAGTTGTTTTTTTTTTTTTTAAAGTTCAAAGAGCAACAAAAAAATGACATTCTGATTGTGAGAGCGACCCACGTCTTTGTGTGACTGTTTAGCCCAGTGTGTGATTAGCCATAGGTAGGTCCTTCAAATGAAGACAGTGTTGCTGGGGCTGCACTTTGATCCTCTTGATCCTTTCTCTCCACAGCCAGAGATGCACAGCAGACCACTATGGAGCAAGCATGCAGACGTATGCCATCCCAAGTTCTGGGAGGAGGTGGAGTGTGAGCCTTGAGAGGGCTGCTGGGATGTGAGAAGGCCAGTGTCCAACAGAAAAACCCAAAGAGGCAGAAGCAGAACGAAGTCCTAATCTTGCCTCTCATCTTTACTTCAACAGCCTGTTATCTATTCAGGTCAGCCTGGGTGGGGACAGCTGGTTGTCTTACTGCATGACCGTTCCAGCTGTTATATCGCCTCAGATTTCTGACGATGTGGAATAGTCCTTTGACCATATAGTGCAACAACAATGTGGTGACCCATTGTAGGGTAACCCTCTGGATCATTCTATCTTTTCTGAACCCGAAAAGTTGCAGTATTAGACTGGCTAGGTTCACTCATGAGGCCTAAGACATTCCCTGCCACTCCTTATGTGGGCAACACACGTCAGCGGCTGCAGGACATCAAGGAAGGGCTGAAGCAGCCAGCCAAGCTAGTGAGCCAGGCTCTGCATGGAAGCAGTGCACGAGAAGCCGCTCGTGCTGGAGATTCTAAGAGCAAAGATCCAGCCACAAGACAACAGCAGCTCCGCCCACCACAGAAATTCAACAACTACCAGAATGCCCTTCGCGAGATCCGCAAGTCCCTTCGGCCCTATGCCAATGAGTCCGGGCCTGGGTCAAGCTCAGGACACCCTGGGGAGGTCAGCAGGCAAATGCTTCAAGAGTTAGTCAATGCTGGCTGTGATCAGGTAAGAAATGTGCATGTCGTCAAATGGACTAATATATTTTAATCATACAGGGCTCAGAGTTGTGATCGATTGGTAATTAGTTCCAATCCGTGTGACTTGGAAATATATTTGGTAGCTCCTGTGCAACTGAGAAATACTGATTGAAACAGGAATATTATAGAGATGGAGAAAAGTAGGACTCAAAACAAGTAGGTCTCTATTTAGTCAGGTCTGGGATAGGCGCACTTCTTGTTTGTAATTCGCACCAATGTTGGATACAGGGAATCGAGTTAGCACAGGGTAACCCATTCAGAACTTAATATCACACATTTTGGTTCTTGATGAAGATAAAGAACTGTGCGTAAAGCTTTTATTTTAATATAATAAAATTTTATTTGTATAATAATGAAGGAACAGAAGGAAATAGAAAATCACTTCTTTTTCCAAAGTTAATTTCGTTGCCGGAATAAAATCCTTGCATTTACAGACAACTTAATGTACGCACCAGTGCAAGTGACCATTACAGCGGCTGTTTTGGTCTAAGTAGGATTATTAGTTTTGTTATTTTATGTTTTAGACGAACATTACAAGAGCTATGATGCACAGATTACAAGGTAATTCGTATTAAAATGAGATAAAATCCATGGTTTTAGTTTAACAAAACCAAAATCTGTGCCACAAGTGGCATCCAGTGGTGAAAAGAAGGGATAACCATTGGAAACAGAAGAACTGTGATTAGGGCTCTTTTTTTTCTTTTCTTCAAAATTCCTTCACAAAACAAAACACAATGGCACAAAAGTGTTTGGAACACTGTATAAGGTTTAGGAGAGGTTCCCCTCTCATTTTTTTGAAAATACAATTTTCACATTGTTTTGACCATGTCTTTGCTTTTTGGGGGATTATTAATTTTTATTTTGTCAACACTTGAATTTCTTTGGGAACAACAAACTTCAAAGTTCAAAAATGGATTGCAGTGTGTTGACTTTTTGCTCCCAGGGAAAGCAAGAACTAACAGAAAATATATGTTCATTCAAATGTAAGTCGCTTTGGATAAAAGTGTCTGCCAAATGCATAAATGTAAATGTAAATGTTTAGATTCTCCTCATTTTTTGCCATTACTTGTTACTTGCATACAGGCACATATTTTATTAATCTGTTAATTTAGTGCCCAGTTATACTGCTGAAATACTTTATTAGAAAAAACCTGCTGACCAGTTCCGGGAAGTGACGGTGAATGTACCAGTCAGTGTCTGATCTTTTTTTGATGTTCAGGCTTGGCCCGGATGGTTCATGTCCACTGATTTTTGTTTTTATTCTTTTTATCCAAAACGGGTTTCATGCTGTAATTCGTAAACATATTACCGATTATAAATCTAGAACATCCAGAAATATTTTTGAAAATCCGCTTAGCTTGAGCTCTTTGAACATTGCACAGCAGAGATTCAAGTGTTCCAGCCACGTTTGAAGTCATTATGTAATATTAAGCTCAGAGTTGAGGAAATGTCAGTTTTTCACAATCCATTTGTTTGTTTTTTTTACTTGAAAAGAAAAAGGCAGCTAAGATCTCCAGCACAAATATAAATGTTTAGAAATTGTTTTGGATTAAGTAGGAATGACACAAACCTCCTATTTTGTATTTTTGACTTCTAATGTGATGTGTAGGTCTCAAAAAGTTTAGTAGTTTTGTTATTTTATGTTTTAAACGAATATTACAAGAGTTAGGATGCACAATTTGCAAGGTAATTCATATTAAAATGAGATAAAATGCATGAGTTTAGTGTAACAGACCCCAAATAAATGAGCATTTACTACATTTGTATGAGATAAGTTGCAGTTAATAAACGAGTAGTTCTCTTGGATTTGTTGGGTTCTCCAGTGGATTTTTGGTGTTGCAATGACCGTTGTTGAAGAAAAATCTCATATTCAAACTTAATATTAAGTCATGAACAATGACTTTAGTCATCATCCTATTGAATTGTAATTAATCTTGTTAAAATTTGAAGTTCCTACAAGATATTTGAGTTGGAGCCAGATGTAGCTTTATTATTAATTCAACTCTACTGTCACAGCTTATGATATAAATGCATTCAATAATTCACAATAAACAAGTATACAAAGTAAATCTTGAGAAAATAAAAAATAAAATAATATTTGTACTCTGGTAAAAGAACAGTCTACACTGCACTAAGTTACAGCAGAGGGGTCTCTGTCCACACAGGAACTATGGTGTAAGCACTGCATAAGTTTAACGCAGAACCATAAATTGGGTTTAAATCGTAGATTAAAAATAGGGGCAGGTCAATACATGGTCACACGTCATGTCTTGCTTTCTTCTTAGAAAGAGAATGGAACTGTGAGGATCTTAAGTTAAGTCACTTGCTTTTGAGACTGACCAAACTGATGGTTGTATAATACTTATGTTATGGTGCTTTTCCACTGCACGACACGGTACAGTTCGGCACAGTTCAGTTCGGCTTGCTTCCTTTTCCATAGACTTTAGTGTTGCGTCAGAGGGGGTGTGTTGCAATGGCTATCGTCAGAGTATTTTTGCCCCCACCTTTTCCATGACATAAGAAATAGTGCGACATGAGATCTGGAAAACAATAATGGATCTTGAACGCGCCAAAGGACTGTTGTGTTTGCTTCTTGGATTTTGGGTTTTTACCTGGCTTTCCACGATGACTTATTTGGTCAGAAGTCGCGTATTCATTTGGTCATTTTTCGCACCGTTCAATGACTCCAGCAATGACTACTCTTTCTGACCAATCAGCACTCATGTGCGCCATGCTTGGTCAGCCATAATAGAGCATGGTGTCAATTCAGAACGATGGCATCCATTCTAGAACCTCCTTGAAGCGATTTCCAGTGGACTGAACTGTATCGTGTACCGTGTTGTGCAATGGAAAGACGCCATTTGCAAATTCAAAGTCGTATGAAAGCAAGAAAAATTAAATATGACCTAAAAAGATGGTCATTCTATGGTGATTGTGCCTAAACTAATAGCTTAAAAATAAAACCATTTTGTTGGAACACCTAGAATATTAGGATTTTCATCTGAGGTTTCCATTAGGATCAAATAATGAGTTCTATTTAACTATTTGGGATGTCTGAAACGTCTATCTCACAGGTATGCTGTACAAAATAAAACATAAGCAGAGGGGTTGAGTGGTATTTTAATGATTGTGACTCATTTATTGAAGTCAAAAGTGCCAATTATTGCAATTTATGGCCGTGTATGTTGAGAATGCTTTGACTGTGCAAGACAAAGCCCTGGTCAGATCATAAATGCATGTGTATCAGGCCTTTTGCTCTGCAAAAGAACCCTGTGATTGCATTAGGCATGAGAGGAATGCTATGCCCATGCACAACACCACAGAAATCCACCACGGCCCAGTGGAATTACGAGGCCTCATTGAAGGGAGCCATGCTGCATTTATGACGGTCTAAATAGAGACTGGAATGGATGTTTTTTGGTCTCTGGAAGCTGAAACATGCTATCAGATGAAGTGTAGTATGGGGTCAGACTTGATTTGGATCAGGTTGTCTTCACAGATTCTTGACAAGTGTGTCTCACGTGGCTGGTGCTGTGAAGCCAAACACATCTATTGCCCCCATGGTGCTGGTTGCGGAATTATTTCTGGCCAAGGGAAGAAGCTGAACATGTATAGTGTACTAAATTTAATAGATATTTAAATTTAAAAATGTATGTATTTATAATACACACTCAGTGGCCACTTTATTAGTTACATTTTGCTAATACAGAGTTGGACCCCCTTTGGCTTCAGAACTGCCTTTGTGGCATAGATTCAACAAGGCACTGGAAATATTTCTTGTTTGGTTCATTTTGAAGTTGCAGCAGATTTGTCAACTTAAAATCCATGATGTTTTGCCTCGCAAGATCACTAAATAGCTCATTTACATTTACATTTATGCATTTCGCAGATGATTTTATCCAAAGCGACTTACATTTGAATGAACATATTTTTTTCTGTCGGTTCTTGCTTTCCCTGGGATTTACTCAAAAGTTTTTTTTTTAAATACAAAAACTCTCATTTTACATCTGGTGGCCATTTCCTGTTCCTGTATGGCACACCACAAACGTAGGCCTCCCAAAGATCTGCCGAGTTCATGTCTATCGATTCTCATTAATCCAACAAAACCCCATATGCAGCCACTTGGAATTTTTACAGCTTGTCATGGTGACTTTTCTCTGGCCCTCCATACATTCCTGGAAGGTAAATGACCGTCTCTGGTCCTTCTCTTTACTGCTGTAGCTTGATCGCTATCTTTGGGTTTTGCCTCACAAATTACGCAGCAATGCAGCTGACTCTTACATAACCAACAAGAAGTAAATGTTTCGGTTTGGGAAGGAGGGGGTTAAAGGAGGGGTAGAGGAGAAGAAGAATATGACATGTGTTGTGGATTTGGGGTTTTGGGTGTAGGATCTAAATAGAAAATTGTTAATCATGACAATGTATGCTCTTTGATTGCATAAAAAAGGAGTTGGAACTGTATGTAATAAATAGTCGTTACCAAATATAGTCAGTTAATTGAATTGTACAAGACAAATATTTACCAATGTTACCAGTGCACCTTTACGATTTTAGGAATCTCAATAAATTACATTTAGATTTCAAAGTTTAGCTGTTAAAGATTACATTTACGAAACAAACAGTATTGTTAATGTACCTGGTTGGGGTGTAGTCAAATATGATTTAGTTAGTTATATAGATGGTATTTATTAGGGGTGTAACGGTGCGCTAAAATCGTATTCGGTTTGGTACAGTGTCTTGGAGAGCTCGGTTCGGTACAAAACAATAAGAACTTACAAAATCTTTATGTTGAAAAGCTGCCAATACACAATAGAATTCTTGCATAAAATATATAAAAGTGACACATTTGGGTGATATTTTAAATAAATTGCACTCTTTATAAAGAAAAACACTTTTTTTTTTTTAAATAAAAAATGAAATACTGCAACTAGTTAGGATAGACGAACCTATCCACATTTTCTGAAGAGAGCATAGATCTGGTTGCCGTGACAATATCTCCAGCAGTAGAAAATGTGTTGCCTGCCCGATCTCCGTGGAACAATGTCGGCATACAACTTTAAATTTATCCACTCGTCTATCCCCGTTATGTATTTTAACAGAGAAGCCAAAGTGTTCCCAAACACGAGACCGTAGTGAAGTGAGAGGGTCTTCAAGCTCTGGCTTCTCTTTCATTTTGCCATGCCATTTTCCGACTCGCGCTCGTGCTCGTCAGTCAATAGCGTCCGTGCGGAAATTGGCCTAGGAACATTGTTCCACTGCCCTTAATATTGCGCTAATAATACATTTATATAATTTTATAAAAATACCAAAACAGTATGCAAGTGTACCGAACCGAACAGGCCGTACCGAAACGGTTCAATACATACCGTGAACCGCTACACCCCTAGTTATTAATTCATGTCACTTTCCCACTGGGCCACACCCCCTTTCACTGGCAAAACTCTGTTTAATACAGTAAAGTGCAGAAACCACAAGTTATTCTCATGATTATATGCTTAAATTACAAGGAATTAGACATCTGTGATCTCCGTGACTTACCGGATCACCAGCATTCTGTAGAGACAGAGATTTGGCCAGAAATCACATTTCCTGACATTTATACATTGCTCATTTCAAAACTGGCATTGTGCTGTAAAAATCACCCCTAGGCATTTAAATGGAAGATTAAAAGGAGATGTGTACACTTTCAGCCTTGACTGAAATCACTGAAAGTATATGCACCGTTATGACAAAGCTAGACCATGCATGAGAGTGCATCTTGAGTTGCTTTTACTCCTCTTGCTTGTTTAATTTAGTCCGGACCAAGAGGAACAACTGATACACTCAGATTGAAAATACAGCCATGTGGCATCATACAGGCCACTCACTCGCAACATACACCATCGTATGTTTTTCCTGGACTGTTTTATGATTGGTTAGAATGAATGTGCATGATAAAACAATTGAAGGCAGAGCGCCTGAACCCTGGGACAATGCAATCATTTTGGAATCTATTATATTTTATTTATTTCTATATTATTTGTGTTACTCTCTTATGATTCACATTGCAAGTGATGCGCAGATTACAAACTACTCCGAGATTAACCGAAAGCTTTTTTTTCTTCTTTTTTTTTTAAGTTTGATTGTTGCTTTCTCACCTGTTGTTTTCACCCTCTAGAAAGGGCTACTGCTCTAACTGGAAGTCACTGGATGACTGTGACTGCGAAGCAAACTATCCATTGCTGGCCATTCACAGCGTCTGTTTTGAATTTAGTCAAAGTGATGCAACCAAGCTATTGTTTAATTTTGATTTTAAATTATAATTTGTAGATTTCAAAAAGGTTATTCATTTTGATATTTTTGGTTTGAAATGAACATTACTATAGTTATAACATAATTTGCTAAGTGAGTGATCGTCTTTCAGTTTCATTTTACAGACCCTAAATTGGTGCCCCAAATTAAGGGATAACCTTTAGAAGTACAGTACCTGTGGAATGGCTTGTATTTTTTTCAAAGTTCGGGCACAAAAAGTGCTTGGAACAGAAGGATTTTGTTTTATTTTATTTTTTTATACAATTCTCAAATTGTTTTGACATAGTCTTTGCTTTTTGGGGGGATTTTTGAATTTTATTTTGTCTGAACACTTGCTTTTGCTAACGTTTTAATAAAGCAGTTATTAAACAGTTTGTTCTTAATTTTTGAGATTTTTATGGTAAAAAAGACACAATGTGGTACTTAGTAGTGTCTTTTTTTTGTACAATTTCAGTGTGTTGAGGACTTGTGTAATGTAATGTAAAATATTTATATAAACAAAAGAAGCTGGGGTTGTACTAAAAAAATATATCATGCATTTACACAAAATTATTAGAGCAAACTGTGATGCAATAAAAGTGCTCAAAAAGGCTCCAGACTTTTAAGGGTTAAAATTCTATTGAAATAACCCATGTTGACAATTGTTTCACACAACACAGTGGCTTTGTTTTACACATGCCTTTAATAATTTACATTTACTTAAAAGTGACCTGTTTTATGGTTAAACATTCATCGTACAGAATCTTAAAATAATCTTATTATTGTAGTAACTGATCTTAAGACTGTCTAAAATCTGATATTTTAAGTGGTGTGTCTATGTAAGTAATATGTGTTTTTATTTATTTATTTTTAGTTATTATAACATCTTTTAACAGTACGGAGGATTTTTTTTTTTTTCAATTCACTGAACTTGACTGAAGGGAATGTCCATCCGGTCCAGTTTCTCACAGTCATCCAGATGGCTTTCATTTTCATGTTAAGGTCTGGAATGTAGTTCACAATTGGGTCAAAGTGAAATCTGTTAAAAAACGAACAATGAAAAGTTGTGGAGTATAGTTGTCAATCGGTTACTGGGTAAAATAAACATTGGATTGTCTTTTAAAGAAAATGTGAGGAGAACAATTTCAGGTTTTATGGGTACTGTTTGTTGAAAGACATAACTAGATGTTTCAAAACCAGACTTTTTTTTAAATCAAGATTGAAGCATAGATTACCACATAACTGGAATATTTGCTTCCCGCCCCACTGAATGCCTGAACACCTCTCACTTTGACAGTGGAGGTCAGTAAAGAAACTCTGACCTGGGGCCAAACCAGAACAGGCCCTTCCTGAAACCAGAATAAATGTAATGTTGAGAGTGGATTAAAATCTCTAAATCTTCTAGTGCCTTTAAATCTCTAACAATACAAGAAGGTGCACACCCCTGCAGTGTAGGATAACAGAAAGCCCCTTCAGAAAGAGTGATCTGCTGAAGTGTTTGATTTTGGAGAATAATTGAAGATGTGGTGTAATCTGTTTATGTAGACGTTTACTTTTTTTAACCAATTCTCTGTAATTTTGTGAAAATCTGTAACAGTGGTGTGTTTAAGGTTTGGGAAGAGGCATTGAAATATATTATGTGTTGTTGGGGATGTTTTTAGCCACTTTAGGATAGTTTCGAGTCTAAATTTGTCTTTATTTTGGCAATGAGAATGATTTTTGGTGGAAAGTCTTATTCTTACACATATTTTGGTGAAATTAAAAAAAAAAAGCATTCTGGGCAAATTTAGTTCTCCATGTTTTTATATAAATCTCTTTATCTACCTTCACTCTAATCAAAACTACAAAGTTTTTTTTAATCCAGGATTTTTACCCATTAATCTTACATGATGTTACTGATTTAAAACAAAATGATTTATTTTCAACCATGATTGTGAATTTTTTTTTTTCATTTTGTCACAATCTTGGACATTTCAAACATTAGAAACTAATGTAGTTTTGATAAAAGACTAAATGATATAAGGCACACTTTTTTACTTTGTAGTTATGATTTGAGCTGAGGTAGACAAGGATATTTGGGGGAAAAAAACTATGATCTGGTAGATTTTTATAGCAGTTTCATTTAGTGGCTATTAACCGAAACAAACAACACCAAACGGTAGTGAGTTTGAAAAATGCACAAGGGTTAATATTATTTTCAAAGGTTTAGCTTTGCCCTCATTCCACTTCATATTTACTCAGCTGCCACTGTTTGAAAGTATAGAGGATGAGGAATACAACTATGTGCTGAATCAGACACTAGTTCTTCCTCTTCTCTCTTTTCCATGGAATGCTTGGTCCAGGACCATATTTGCCCACTAGAGGCAGTAAAACATCACTTACTGTCCTGTTGTTGAATTGTGTTTGGGCAGAATGTCTTCAGAATGAAGTCATATGCCATTCAAGGGGATTTCCTCACATAGGTGTGGGTCAGATACTGTACAGGCCTTAGCACTTTTATCTGGGATTACTGTCGTTCACATACATTGCCATAAAATGTCAAGAGTAATCTTAGCATCAGGATTTTGAGATTTGTTTGGTCGACAACCATAGGCAAGCTTTCGGCTGAGAGAAACTGATTGACTTTCAACATTAACAAACAGTTTTCAGTATGTTTTTGAAAATGTAGATACATAGACCTAAAGAACCTAGCACTGCAGACATATACGGGCTGCACAGACTTGTGAATTTAAGTTTCCTGCTATGTGTTTAGATGTGGCCTGCAAAGGAAGGGGCTTGTGCACATGGAATGACAAAGCAGCAGGAGTCTATATGATCCCATGGCAAAATATAAAGTAGTGTTTGTTGAGCTGTTCATTTTAATTAACCATTTTATATGATGGCTTACTTTCAGCCATTGATTTTCCAAATTTGGTCAAACGTTTTCTCTTTCATCATATTGAAAGATTTTTTTTGGTGACCGATATTATTTTTAGACTTTTACATCTTTTAAGAAAATGCTCTGAAAATTTTCAAAACCTCAAAAATATACCTTGTAGTAAGTGCTGTAAAATATCTATATGTTTTCCATTTGCATAAATAATCTTTTTTATATCTTTATGCAAATGGAAAAAAGTGTTTGGAGTTTGAGACACCTGATTTGGAGCCATTAACCTTTGAGTAGGCCTGTGCAAAAAAAGCCCATACGAATCAGCAAATGTTTTTCTCCCAGTGGTCTTTTACAGAGTGAAACACTTGTCTACAATTAAAGGCTACTCCTATAAGCAGGGTAGGCCATTTCTCAGAGCCAATGATTAAATTAGAATTGACCAAAATGTCCCAGTGGTATGCCTGCAAAATGAAGATTTTGAGCTGAACACATTGTAGGCCTAGAGACTTAAACAAATGCAAGTGCCACTGCTCTATTAGGGTTGGGCATTGTCAACTCATAGCAATGGATGATGATATCATCCCAATCACCAGTTTAGGATTAGTGGCAGTGACACTTGCATAATCGCAATCGCCAATGGATGATAGCACGGATGGATGTAAGGTTATGAAATTCTGTGAAATTCAGTATCCTTCAGTTACATTTACAAAAGACAGAAGCAAGTAATCAGATTCCTACATCTCCACCATGAACAAAACTAAAGAGCTCTCCAAGGATATCAGTAACATGATTGTACATATGGGCGGCACGGTGGCGCAGTGGGTAGCACTGTGGCTTTCCAGTTAGAAGGTCACCTTTCTGGAAGGAATTCACATGTTCTGCACCTCCGTTTATTCCAGTTTCTCCCACAATTGCATGAATGTTGCTATGGACTGGCGACCGGTCCACCTTTCCAATGTTCGCTGGAGATAGGCACTGGCAGACCCCCATGACCCTGAAAGGGAATAAGCGGGTTGGAAAATGAATGATTGTTGCACATTCCTGCCTTGCCTCTTCGTTTCCTCAATCTTAAGGTTAATGTTAGGATTGAATGCATACTAAGGTACTATGCATGTACAGTATGTAACTATTGCCTTGTTGATGTAAAATGACTAAAAATGTTGTGAAAAAATGCATGCTTTACTCCTGCATAAATACAATGTTCTGAGGGTTCTTTCATTTCTGAAACAGGAAATGGCAGTGCGTGCTTTGAAACAGACCGGCAGTCGTAACATAGAAGCTGCACTGGAGTATATTAGCAAAATGGGTTACCTTGATCCTCACAATGAACAGATAGTACGCGTCATCAAACAGACTTCCCCAGGTATTCCAACACCTGCTTTAAGCACTCTGTATTTTAACAAAAGATGCATTGTAGTTAAAATCATGACGTTCTCGTTTCCTACAGGTAAAAGTGGCATGCCAAATCTCATGGACCATAGGAATACGTTAGAAGGCAGTGGGGATGGTGCTATGCCTCCTTATCACACAATAGTATCACCCCTGTTTGAGGGTGCTAGTTATGGAGCTGAAGGCGAGATGCCTCGAACTTACATGACTGGGCCACCTGTAATGAACTACATGGCACCTCCTGCCAGCACTTCACAGGGTCCTAACATGGGAAGCCCAATTGGACGTCCTGCTAGTATGGGAGCCTATTCCGCAAACATGGCACCTCAGAACAGTGCTGGCAATCCAATGTACACATCTGGTCCAGCTCAGCAAAAAGGATACCCTAGTGGGATTGACCAAGCCATGATGGGATACAATGTACCTGGACCGCCTATGCCAATTCAGCCTCAACCCTC
The DNA here is from genome assembly GCA_007224835.1 of Danionella cerebrum. NCBI lineage: Eukaryota > Metazoa > Chordata > Actinopteri > Cypriniformes > Danionidae > Danionella > Danionella cerebrum. Next base: position 123,672 of record SRMA01025933.1, read on the forward strand.
AGGAGGTCCCGGTGCTCATTATGATTACAGGTCTCATATGATGGAGAACTCCAGCTATGGGGTCAAAAGAAGTGCTTCATTTCAGAATAAGATGCCGCCACTAAATCCTGAAAATTATGTTAGCATACCAAGCAAAGGAGCGTTGGGACAAAATGCTGGTGCCTACACACCCAACTTGTATCTGCCACTACACCCTCGCCAAGCCAGCCCCACCTCTCACCAAGTTCACATGATTCAGCGTTCGCCTGGAGCTATGGGTGGTGAGTTCTCTGATGTTCCTCAAGGTCTTCTCACTCCTTCTAGGGCCAGTTTGAACCTTGACCTTTATGAGCATCATTGGCCAGGATCTCAGGGTCCTGAGGGTACTCCTCCTGCAAGACAGCCTCAGGGGCCATTTAGAGGAGAGGTACGTGTTCCCAGTCGAACCAACTCCTTCAACAACCACCAAAAAGTCACGGTGAGGCAGGCATTGCCTACGGCAGCTGGTGTTGCTGGATTGCAGGACTCATCTTTGGGTCCACCAAACACCATAACTGCAGTGACCTCTCCACCAATCCAGCCCCCTGTAAAGAGTATACGAGTCATGAGACCTGAGCCAAAGACAGCAGTGGGTCCATGTCATCCAGGGTGGCTGAGTGCACAAAGCCAGGAAGCCCAGGAGGCTCATGGGTACATTTCAGACGAAGCTTATTCTATGGAGCCCAATCAAGAACATCGCTGCCCTCCACCACCCTACCCCAAAACATTGCTTTTGCCTGTTTCTGGAGCTGAGCCTTCATCCCTAGAGACTGGAGCCATGGCTGGTCTTCAGGATGTCAGTGCTACAGTTCAGACTGTGCAGACTTCTCCAATAGTGAAAAAGGAAGAACCGGTGTCTAAAGACAAAGGAAAAACAGGGAAAGTAGAAAAGACTGTGAAGGATAAGAAGCAGATCCAAACGTCTCCGGTTCCTGTGCGAAAAAATGCCCGTGATGAGGAGAAGAGGGAGTCGCGTATTAAGAGTTATTCCCCCTTTGCTTTTAAGTTCTACATGGAGCAACATGTGGAAAATGTGATGAAAACCTACCAGCAGAAACTGAACCGTAGAATGCAATTGGAGCAAGAGATGTCAAAGGTAAGGACTCTTGGGACTCAGGTGAAGGCAAAGGATAGTTTTCAGTTGCTTTATTGTGATCGTATCCCTTTATCTTCTCTAGGCTGGGTTGTCAGAAGCAGAACAGGAGCAGATGAGAAAAATGCTTTACCAGAAGGAATCTAATTACAATCGATTGAGACGTGCCAAGATGGACAAATCCATGTTTGTCAAAATCAAAACACTTGGCATTGGCGCCTTTGGAGAAGTGTGTCTTACACGGAAAGTGGATACGGTAGCTCTGTATGCCATGAAGACTCTGCGAAAGAAAGATGTTCTTAACAGAAACCAAGTAGCCCATGTAAAAGCTGAACGGGACATTTTGGCAGAGGCCGACAATGAGTGGGTTGTCAGGTTGTACTACTCATTTCAGGACAGAGACAACCTGTACTTTGTCATGGATTACATTCCAGGAGGAGATATGATGAGCTTGTTGATCCGCATGGGGGTTTTCCCGGAACCTTTAGCAAGGTTTTATGTGGCAGAATTGACTCTGGCAATTGAAAGCGTGCATAAGATGGGTTTTATCCACAGGGATATCAAGCCAGACAACATTCTCATAGACCTGGACGGGCACATCAAACTGACAGATTTTGGCCTTTGTACTGGTTTCCGTTGGACACACAACTCAAAATATTACCAAAAAGGTTAGGAACATTAAAACTTTGAAATGTACCATGCAGTATTGACCAGAATCAACTAACCGAGTGTATTATCACCATGCTATTCTTGAGTAGGGAACCATATTCGGCAGGATAGTATGGAGCCCAGTGACTTTTGGGATGATGTGTCTAACTGCCGTTGTGGTGACCGACTGATGACTTTGGAACAGCGAGCAACTCGACAACACCAACGTTGCCTAGCACATTCTCTCGTGGGCACACCAAACTACATTGCCCCTGAGGTGCTGCTGCGCAAAGGTACAACCTTCTACCAAGTCAACTAGTGGTTAAATTAAATAGATTTCTTTAGATTTCTTAAGAGTGATCCTTTTTAATTAACAGGGTACACCCAGCTTTGCGACTGGTGGAGTGTGGGAGTTATCCTCTTTGAGATGCTGGTTGGCCAGCCACCCTTTCTTGCTCCAACACCAACAGAGACACAGCTTAAGGTAAGTGCTACCAATTGTGCAAATAAGTATAATAAAATGGAGAGACTTGTAATTTTAATCAAAGGAGCATTTCAAATGTGACTGAGCTTTATTTAAAAAAAAGTAATTGTCAATTATTTCACTAAACACAAAAGACTATTCACAAAGCGAAACCTAATTTATGGTTCTCTTTAGTGTGATGTTTATTTAAAACTGCTGTGTAATGATGTTTTAATTCTTTAAAAATATATTAGTAAAGTTTTTATTAACCCACTATAGTTTGGTAGTTAAGTATAAACTGGCTCATGATGCCCAGTGCTTAGAGATGTGCAAAGAGTTTCAATATGAAGTGAATAGAAAGCACATTATAAGTAGATAAGTAGAGAATTATAATGGTAAAATTTGACTGCTTCGTGGAATATATATATATATATATATATATATATAAGAAAACAACCCCAAAGGTTAAGAATTTGGGAAGGAACATCATACTTTGGGGTGCAGAGGCAACAGATTTTATATTTGAAAAAATACTACTGCTAATGCACATGAGCTTATTAGGACTCTTATCCACCCTTGGGTTTGTGTAAAACAGGAAATACAGTCAACAATAATGAAAGATAAAGACGTTATCACTAATTGCTAACTCACATTAGATAAATATGTATGGTTTCTTAACCTTTAATTTTAGCTTTCTGGTTTTATAGTCCTCTTCACGTTTAGGTGAAGGAGCGGTTATTGGAGGAGCGGCCCCAAAGGGGTCACTTAAACCTTATGGAATGGTCACCCTTAGCAAACACAGATTTGATGGTTTTAAATGTTGAGATTTGTTGGATTTTGAGGTAATCGACATTTCTGTCATTGTTTTTACCACAGGTAATAAACTGGGAGAGCACTTTGCAGGTGCCTCCACAAGTTAAGCTGAGTCCAGAGGCCGTTGACATCATTGGTCGACTCTGCTGTTCTGCTGAGGAGCGTGTAGGAGGGAATGGGGCTGGAGAGATCAAAGCTCATCCGTTCTTTGCCGAGGTAGATTTCTCCAGCAACCTGCGCACACAGCCTGCTCCATACCGACCGAAGATAGCCCATCCCATGGATACATCCAACTTTGACCCTGTTGAAGAGGAAGGGGGCCCAGGTGCATGGAGTGACAGTGGAGACAGCACCCTAACTTGGGACGCCCTTTGTTCTCCTCATGGCAAACACCCTGAGCATGCCTTCTATGAGTTCACCTTCCGAAGGTTTTTTGATGATAACGGTTGTCCGTTTCGTTATCCAAAGCCTCCCGAGGCAACACAAGAGCTCTTCAGCAGTGGCAGGGCCAGCAGCCAGAAACCTGAGATTGAGGAGGAAGAGGTTCATGAAGAAGAAGAGCAAGGGGAAGGGTGTGAACCAGTTTATGTGTGAGAAAACCTGCATTTTATTTCAATGCCAACCTTTTTCTTCAGGGTCTTTCTAAATATTTGAACACATGGAAGTACAGGTGAATGAAGTGTGTTTATTCCTTTAAATTCATCATGCAACATCATTTGACTGAAGCTAAGACCTGGGACCAAGGAAATGGAAACTAAATGCAGCATAGGTCATGGGGAATATTTGAATTGGCTTCTTTTGGTGGTCTGTTCCTTTGGACAAGTTCATTCTATTTTGGCCTCTCACAGCCTATTGATGGTAACATAGCCATTCCAAACACCAAAGAGGACGAGGGGCTGGATCAAAAGACACCGTGGTTGTGGTTCATTTGCAAGGATTGGACAGAAAAATAACTCTTGAGTGTTTAAAAATCTACAGAAAATGACATTGGAAAAGGTTAGACGTCTTTTTCATTTAATACCAGAGTCTGAGTAGAAGTGCGATGCTCAAAATCAGAAAAGGATAATTGACTGTAAACAGTCTTGCTGCGTCTTTTAAATTTAAGTCTTGCCTTATTGGTAGACATGTTTGACTGCCAATACATTGTGCAGTTAATGCGCTATTTTGTCTTTCTTGTAAATATTCGACTAGTATTCCAGTGCTTTTATGTACAGCCAGCACTTCACTTCATGCTATAAACTCTAATTAATAATAAAAGATGTCAAAAGCATCAAATATCTTTCACATGTTTAGACAAACAATTAAAGAAACAGAGTTAGATCCGCTCATTCTCACCCTGCAGAATTATTATGCTTAGTTTTAACACTTTGGAATCTATTCTTTTTGACACAGGTGACAGAACATTTAGCATATCTTAAGAGTTTGGCTGAAGGTCGATGGTTTGATCCCCAGCTCCACTGGGAGTTGAGGGTGGGGTGACAACTACCTGTGATGACCCCGACTGTGGTGGCTTTGAGTAAGTCACAAGTTTCCACCACTTCTCTGTGCTTTTAGATGGGTTAAATGCACAGCCCAAATTCCTAGTGTGGGTCACCCCATACTTTAACTTTTCACTAAAAACACCCATGTCAAGAATCACTGACTGCAGACCCACCCACTAAACGTGGAGCCCCACCATTGAACGTTGAATCGTGATGTTCTGAACAGGGTAAAGCTGCTATGACAAACAATTTCACAGGATTCTGTTTGAAAACAACATTATGTTGGTAAACAAAAACAAGTCGAGTCAACGTTGATTCAATGTAGTTGTTCATTGGAGCAAAAGATGTTGAATCCAAACCTCAAAAAAAGCAAAAACTGAGCAAACTGTTCTTCTGTCACTGTGTATATTCGCGTCTACTAAATGTGTTCATGTAATGTTCATTTGTCATCTGGGAATTTATTAACCCTGTAGAGGCTGGAGAATGAGTGGAATGTTCCTTTTATTTTATGAATTTAAAAAAGAATATTAAAGAATGCTTTAAAAAGTTGATTAAATGTATAAAACCTTGACTAAATTAGGCTTTTTGAAAAAATATATTTGCTATATTTGTATCTTCCTTGGTCTGAGTTGATTCGGAGCTTTTGAAAAGATTTATTTAGTTATATTAGTTCAGAATCAGGACCTGTCCTGTACTTTGATGCGTCTGAATTTGGCCCTGTTTGCGTGGTTTAGCAGAGGAAGGAGAGCAAAAGCAGGATCAAAGTGAGGCCCTGTCCATACGTACCCAGTTATTTTGAAAATGGGTATTTTTCTGTGCTGTTACGCTGTCCGTCCACATGTAACCGCAGCACCATTTTCATGCAACCACTCATTTTTAAAAAAAAAACATAAGCCAAGGTAAATCGGATTTAAAGCACTTCTCACCCAGTGTCCATGCGGACAGTGAAACAGTGTTTTTTTATGTTTTGGGGGATGGAGTTTGTCATTGTCGTTATTCTCCTTGTTGGCAGCCAAAGTGAGGATTATGTTGCTGTTTATTCCGCTATTGTGGACTACAGCGTGTACAGGATTATTTGACAGCGGTAGAGGTGTGGACTTGAGTCAAGTGGTTTGGACTCGAGTCATTAATTTGGTGACATGAGACCTGACTTGACAATATGGCAAAAGACTGCTGACTCACGATTCCAATGACTCATGATTTGACTCTTGAGTTAACCCCTTTGACTTGGAAAGACTTCAATACTAATCAATTCACATTTGCATGCTTCTGTGTCCAAGAGAGAAACAACACGCAATAAGCCAATAAAACTGAGGCTTCTTTAAGATCTAAGTTCATCTATTAGTTTGTGGCAGTATTGCTGACACATGATTGGCTGTACCCGCTCCATTTGATTGATGTGCACATGACTGAACTTTTTCCTTTAGGATAAAATTTGCGTTCAATGTTTCTGCATTTGTTTTTCTTAAGTCAGGAAAGCTGTCAATTATTGCTTCCTTTTTGTGTAAATGACTTGAAGTGACTTGAAACTTTTTGACTTGACATTTTACTTGGACCTGCCCTGCCTTGATTTGGGACTTGATTTAGATTTGTCTTGTATTGACTGGGGACTTGACTTGGAAAGTAGTGACTTGGACCCGTCTCTGCTATTTGATCAAAGAATAGAGGGGCTTGTGTTTGTGCACACACAGTGCTGAATAATAATCTTAAAAACGCCAATTGACTGACACCGTTGGTTTACTAGAGTAACTACAGCGTTTCAGTGGTTTTTGTGTGTCCGTGGATGTTTTTTTTTAAAACTGTGGGAAGATTTTTTTTGTAAACAATGTGAGAAACATGTTTTAAACAAAATTCGGGTATGTGTGGACATGGCCTGAGAGAAGAGCAGAATCTGTTTATATGAGCATCAGATAATTGATGATTTTTCCTCTTGAAAACCATTATACAAAAAGTCGAAAATTTACAATCGACTTATCACATTATTTATTCGCAGATTCTCACTTGCACAGTTTAGTATCGAAACGTAAACATGATAAAAGTGAGCACCAGTGGTTTAATTGATTCTATAGTATAAATAACACTTCTAACAGCATTTGTTTCCATTAGTAGAAAGATCTTTGTGGCCAAACAGATGTTTTTTGCGGTGTGCTAACCACAAAAATCAAGATAACTTGTGCTCTCAACATGATCACACTTCACAGTATTATACCGGGCTGTCTTTGACTGAACTGTAAAGAACACTTCAGAACTTGGTGAAATGTAATGGGAATGTGTCTGTTGTCTATGTGCAATACAGGAAAAAAAAAAAAACAAATAGCCTTTTTAACTTTACATACTGAACATAAAAAACCCTGAATATTGCCATCTGAACGTTTCTATACTATTGATTTAAATTGAATTTTGACTCAATGCTGCTTACTGTTATAAACCTCACACTATAAAGTAGATTATCATCTTCCTTTCATGTAGACTTTTTCTCTTTATGTATAAAGTGTGGGTTTGATTGATTGTCAGTGTGATTGATCCGATGTAAGAGAGCTGTGTGCCTTCTAATGAATGTGTGGGTGTGTTTACCACATGCTGATCAGTATTTCTAGAGAAAATGGAAATGCCATCATGACTTTCTCTCAGGCTGGTCCTGGCTGAAAGGGAGATGGCATTTTGGTGTGATGGTTTGAGAGACAAGAAAAAACGAGAATGAATGTTTAAGTAGACTCTGAGGAGATTTAAGTGGATAAAAGAACAATGCATTGTTGTTAATAATACCTAATCAAGATGAATATGTTTTATTTACAACTACCCTGTGTGATGTCAGACTGGTAGAGCTTTGAGATGTGTCCAGTTGGGATCGTGCTACATTCTTGTGTTGCGTTACCAGTTCTTATGTTATACAGTGTAATTATGTAGTCATTTACTAAACACATTCTTGGCCTAATCCTGCTGGTCAAGAAGACAACTGTTCCTTTTTATTTAGAAAGTGCGACCTCCAGTGGTGAAAAATTACATATAGTACCTTTTACCAAGATGAGTTCTGTGCTTAAAATCTCGTGCAAAGTCTGATTTTGGGTTTGAATGTAATTTGATGGTTTCCGTGTGTTGCAAATGTTGACTGACAATCTTTAGAACAGTGTGATGATGGGACTTTTTCTTCTGATGTATGTTTTTGTATTTTAACGGATGTATGGGTTGGGACTTATTGAAATAATTGTTTAATTGTAATATACAATGCTGTTGCTATTGAAAAAAAAACATATTTATACAGATATACATATTTTTTTGTATACTTTAATTCCTGTTTATTTCTTTTCCGAGCTAACTTTTGAACCTCCTCATGTCTACAGTATTACAGACAGTATGCGTTTGGATCTGGTTTTATACTTATATGTACGAACTGAGAATGTCTAAGAAAAGCTTTCACTGTCCTCATGTGTAAATGTATATGTCTAAATTAAATTAAATAACTCTTTCTCTTGTTTGGAGTGTTGTTGATAAAGTGTCGCTGTGTATTAGCTAAATATGTCATTTTATGTGTTAGTTAAGAGTTCAGCAAAAGAATCAGTAAAGAGAGAGAGAGAGAGAGAGAGAGAGAGAGAGAGGGCTGGGATTGGCAAACCCATTTGAATTGGTTGAAATGGAATTTGGCCATTAGGTCACAGTGCAGGACTTGCTTCACAAATGTAACTATATTACAACAAATTTGTAAAAAAAAATACTAGCTATTGGTTTGTCTTTAGATTACCTTTAATACTCTTAAGTAATTTGTTTTCTCATTTAATCTATGACTATAACACTACATTTGTGCTCATAAGCAAATTGCAAATTTTCTCAGTAATTTTTTTTAGAAAAGATGAATGGTAACAAAAAAGCATTTTTTCCGACTCATGTTTGGTGGTATGATGTTTATTCTTTTTAACTCGTAATGATAACTTTTGATTAGGATCATTTGAAAAGTTTCTGTTTTCATGGATTCTTTACATTTTTCTTAAAAAAAGGCATAAATGCTTTAAATTCAAATGTAGATTACATTTGAAAAGTCACTTGTGTACAAACCGTCTCAAAATGCAGCTGAAATATATTACTCAAGTCATTTTAATCCCAACACCCTTTGCAAATATGTTTCAGTGCAATGTAAAGCTAGCATTCAAAACTTGAAGTTTTTGCAGAGACAAGTGTCATCACCTTGTCATATGAGCTTCACCTAAGACTAATAATGGATCAATTAGGTTTCAGGTGTGTATAAAAAGAACCAAAGTGCACCAGATCTGGATAGCAAATGGGACTAAAGATTCACCCTGAGACTACAGTGTTGACTATGAAGAGGCTGAAGACCAGATCCACAAATGACACCTTCAGTGTGTCTCAGTCTGGATGCAGCCCTTCAAGCTCATGAAAGTCAAGTTTTTCAATCTGCACCACTACTTATTTTTCTGACATGTTGTATTTACAGTAATTTTTATCAACATCTGTGACAAAACTGTTGTCTTGACAAATTCTGACCTTTCTGTCTTGATAAAAAGATAAATATTTGTTTAATATAAACGTATTTATTTCAGTGCATTAAAAATAATTCGGGAGCTTTTCATAAGCTATTTCATTTGATTAATTTAATTTGGCTTAATAGCGGGTGTTTCTAAAAAATAATAAGCGACAAAGACTGTGAAATTAAGTGGAAACCAAACGCATGGTGGCGTTCCTTTTCCATACGTGGCTCTTGATCTTGATGTAAACAAACCCAAAAAAATTAAAATGTCACACATTACAATATACCAAGATGAGCAAAGGGTACCCAGTGTCCTCTGGCGTATTACATAACCCAAGTGGGCACCGGGAAAGGCTGCCAAACCTCGTGAACTTGCTGGCCCGAGGAGCCGCCACCGCTGCTGCTTAGTGCTTAATCCCACAATGCAGTGCATGGCGCGTCACTGAAGAATCACCATGATGGCGGCGGTCGGTGCACCAGAAGTGATTTCACAGCTGGAAAGCGCTGCCAAAGTTTTAATGGTGAGTATTTCGCCGCTGTTTTAAAACGTCTGTGTGTTTGTGGTTAGCTTGGTCAGCGGAGTCCTCGGTGAAGGGATCTGGCTGTTCGGCAGTTTGCGGACAAACTCGGAGCAGAGCGTGGCGCAGTGCTCGGCTCGCTCCATCCCGCGAAAGCACAACCCAGACACTACCGTCACATGTGTCCTCTTCTTCACTTCCAGCTAGCAGCATTGCTCTCGTAACACAGTCAGGGCTTGTGTGGATATCTTTGGGCTCGGTGGTGTGTTTTAGAGGCCTAGTTTTGTTTCTCCATCGCGCTGAAAGAGTTTGTCCATCAGCTGCTGCAGTTCCACATGCTACTGGATCAGCCACAGGTTGCTCAAGCACATGCTGAGTCAAAGTAACGTTAAAAAGTGATAGGCACGTGTGAAACTCTATTTAACGTGAACGCTTAAAGGGTTTACTCGTTTGTGGTATATTGTGAGCAGGCAGAAAGATGAGAATGGCATGTGTTGTTAGATGTGCTGATAGCAACCCGTTTCCCTCCATAGACCACTTCAAGTCATCCTTTAGGACTGAGATAACATCACATTACCTGTAATATATTTCACCACAGCGCCGCACTTTTTAAAATCTCATCAGGGTTCAAGAAATAGTGTGTTTTTGTTGAAGTAACAAGGCTGTTTATTATCTTCTCTACGTTTAGTTGATTTAAAATAGTTATTTAAGTGTTTAGGTTAAGAGTTTGTTTTCAAAATGCTTTCAAAAATAAAGGCTATATCTGTTTCATTCTGTACTGGAATATAATGCCTTAAAACTTCATACATTAAATTCTTAATTAAACAATTTTCACAGGTCTTAATTTTCAGACACACTTGGTTGTTAAACAAAGATGGCTGCCATAGCAACCATAAAGTATTTCTGGTCATCTACAAGGGTTTTTAAAGCTATGAAAACAATTGTTTTGTGGTAGTTTTCAAGTAATAAATACACATGTCTGAAAATCTAATTGAAGCCACAAAATTTTTTTAGATAGTTTTACATTAAAAATAGGACATTGTCATGCTTATAAGAGTAACGTTTCATAATGGATTCACACAGCATTTTTTAAAACAAAATGTAGAAATGTTTTGTGTTTGATTTTGTGTCATAAGTGCATGCATGGATCTGAATATGTTATTTTTAGTCAAAAATGCTAGTTTTAAAGGAAAACAATTGCAAAGACTTATTACATTATTGATGCTCAGTAAAGCCTTGAGTGTGACTCTTGTTTATAAGTTTTAAAAAATGTACACGTGACCAGCAGTTATGCATTTGCTGATCCTTCAGAACCATTTGGTTCCGAGTTCTTTTCTAGTGTACATGTCACATTTATTCTGTCCTTTATCTGGACTGAGGCTTTTTTTTTCAAGTTTTTCCTTAACTTTCTAAGATGGTGGAGAAAATAAAATTTTTTTTCATCTGTTCACAATTTTCAAGCTGCAGGTATTGTTTACATTTTTAGATAGCGTCTATCCAATATTTTTTTTTTACAGTGATTTCTATTTTATAGTAAATTTATGGCATCATAATTAGTCAAACCCTTTTTTTGACCGACCTCTAGATTTCATGCAAACGTTTTCTTGGGGAAGAAAACATGTTATTTTCTGAATTTTAATTTAAATATTGACAGGGTTTTTGAACCAAACATTTCAAGAGTTTGGCCAGCTAGCTTTATAAAAATCATCTTATTAGTATGATATTCAGTGTCGCATGTCACCGTCATAAAAAATTGGCTTTTAAATGAATTATTTTTAATTTTAATTCAGCCCATAGTACATTTCCACTTAGGGCACCCATTTGGCCTGCAGCGGCCCTAAGTGTAGTGGTGGACAGCATGTACAGGATTCCTGTTTGAACACAGAAGAGAGGTGCATGTGTTTTTGCAAATTCATTGCTCAATACTCATGTTAAAGATGTCAATCTTAAAGATGCTAATTGCTAATAAAGATGCTCAACAATAAAGATGCTAATTGTTGGTTGATTAACTCCTTGTGTGTATGTGTTTGCAGGCCCCGCCGTCCATGGTCAGTACAGAGCAGAGGCAGCATGCAGAGCACATTTTCCTCTCCTTCAGAAAGTCCAAATCCCCTTTTGCTGTCTGTAAACACATCCTTGGTGAGTCTCGCCACAGACAATTTACACATTTTTGTTCATGGAGTAAAAATTATGTAAAAAAAAAAAACGTAAAAATTGACTTTCTGTCCCCACAGAGACGAGTAAAGTGGACTATGTATTGTTCCAGGCGGCCACTGCTATCATGGAGGCTGTGGTCAGAGAATGGATCCTCCTGGAGAAGACCAGCATTGAGTCTCTCAGAACATTCCTTCTCACATACGTCTTACAGAGGCCAAAGTAAATATTTACATCCTACAGTAAAATGTTTTTGAGTAAGCCAAGTGAGTAGATAAATTAACTTAATCAATAAACCACATTTTCTCTAGTCATTATCGCAATGCCCCTAAGGTTGATGTAAAATTACTATCAAATATCTTTTACTGAACTATTTATGATGTCACGAGAAACCAATTTTTATCTTGTAAATTATTTTAAGGATATTTTTGCTGAGCTTTTTAAAATTTTGTCAGAGGGGAATTTGCCAAAGCTTTTATAAAATTATAATGTGTACCTTCTTGCATGAAGTCTGAACCTTGGATGACGCTGTAACCAAATACACTACAGTTCTCAGCATAAATGTGGAAACCCCCTTTAAAACGTATGAATTTAAACAATTTCCAAACTTTTCAAAGGCCAAGTTTTATTGAACACTTATTTAACTTCATTACATAAAATTATGGTTAATAGTCGAACTTAAATCATAAGATCTCAAGTTGGCGACGTATTGCAGCTACTATCTTTTTCCATTCTTGAAGAAAACCCTCTTTAAGAGACTGGATGCTGGATGAAGAGCGAACATTGTTAAGTTCATGATGCCATCAGCTTCCAACACCAGCAGCACTCCTACAACCCCATATAATGACACTGCCACCACCACGTTTTACTGTAGGCACCAATAACGATGCAGTACAGTTTTACAACCATTAGTTTCAAATAGAGTGATCTGTGTCTCATCACTCCAGAGTTAAGAGTCCCAGCAGTCTTCATCTTTTCAGCGTGGGCCTGAACAAATTCTAGGCGTGCATTTTGTGCATGGGCTTTCTTCCTCCTTCTTTTGCCTTTCATGGACCACCTGGGTGTCTATAAGATGATTGCGCTTCTATCTTTCGTAAATTGTTGGATCACTTTTGCTACAGTATTTTCATTGATTTTTACAGCTTTGCTGATCTAGTCCTCACCTGTTTTGCGTGAAGAAATTATTTCCTTTTTTTTTACTTTGTGCCGTTTTGCTTCCATGGGCAGTCATTGCTGACAGCATGAAATGAGAAGGGTTTTCTTAAAGTAATGCCCTTTTATAGTCACCTGTTTGGTGGATGCCTCTTAAATGAATCATCAGAAACACCTGTGGGTAAATGTATGTTAATTTCAATTTTGTTGTTTTAAGTGCAGCTTTTCTCCGCATACTGTACCTGGGGTGTAATTATTTTTGCAAAATTGGCTCGAATTAATTTGTTTTCGGAAAATCTCTTTTCTGTGTGTGCAAAGTAACAAATGTTGTTAGCAATCAATGGCCCACCTTTCTGACAAATGTAGTTGGGTGTACTCCTTTAAGCTGAGCACTGTATGTTGCTGTCATGATATGGCCTGGTCGCCAATTTTGGCATTAAAATCTTCTTCGATCACTCACTCTAGCCTTCAGAAGTACGTCCGAGAGCAGATCCTGTTAGCAGTTGCAGTAATAGTGAAGCGAGGTTCTCTTGACAAGTCCATCAACTGTAAGAGCATCTTTCATGAGGTCAGCCAACTCATCAGCAATGGCAACCCCACAGTGGTAAGAACTGCTAAACTCATCACTTAAATGCATTTAAGTGAGTTATACTGAATACGGCAGGTAAATATTCTACTATAATAGCTTTTTGTGCTGTCTAAATGTTCATCTTTTTCACTATTCAGAATTATTATAGTCCCTAAACTTGCATTTTTGTTTAATTGTGTTCACTGTAGTGGCCGAGACCTAGACAAGGGCATGGATTTGTATAAAGCCAAATTCAGAATTTTTTTTTTCTCTATGAAATGTGTTCTGACTGGAAATAACTGGAAAAAGTTGCATGCTTACATTTTTTTAATAATATTCCCAGTCTTGCACACATAACCTCACATTGTTTTCAAGTTGCTTCTGCTGTGTGTTGTCGGACATTTTGTGATTCTTGCTATAATCGTGCAGTGTGAAATACCATGTCGCTGATCTATCGTGCTGTGTGAATTCATTTTTAACTGGATGGTGCTCGAGACAGGCATGCAGTGTGAAAAGATCTGTGACACAACTGCTCTGAAAATCGTTCAGAGGAATCTCCTGTATGCCACAGAGGTTACTTTATCGTAACCATTTAATTGATAATGAGATTCGTTGACAACAAATGCTGTTATCGGAAGGAAAAAGCATGCGCCCAAAGTCTTCCAAAATTTGGGAACAGTTTGCATTAAACGCCTCTAAATCCTGCCTCCCAAAAGCTAGATTACAGGATTTTGCATATTATGAAAAAGGCCTTTGCTAACGAATCAGCTTCCATTTTTCTTTTGATATTTGGTGCCAGTTTTCAGGAAATGATTTTTTTTGTGTTCTCTTGGACTCGTTGGTTGGAATTAGTGCTTTATTCGCAAATATTTTTTGCGCTATTCCAGTTTTGTGCATAAATTTAATTTGCCTCTCTGAATATTGACCATAATATGGAGTCAATTTATTGAAGTTGAGCATCTCAAATTCTTGAACTCTGTAATTTTACTTTATGTAAGTTTTGCTGTTTTTTTTTTTTTGTGAAATTCAGAGAAATAATGTACTGAAATTTGATAAGTCAGCAAGGTGAATTCTCACAATGTTTCTGTCAGGAGCTTCAGAACTGGGGATTTCTGCATCTTGGTCTTCCTTACCACATCTCAACCAATGGCCAGAGATTTATACGTCCAGAACTGTGTAGCTGGTGACAAAACAACACATATCATAAAATATGTTAAACCAGTAAAACCGAGTACTCCAAGTTTGCAGACATACTCCAGGGTTGGCATTACAGACGCATACCAACCCATAATCCCCCGTGCAAGAGAGTACGGTGGCTGTATTTGTTTAAAAAGCATGTTTATGTTGTCTTCATTTGTTTCCACTTTTTTTTTTGTCCACTTTTTGTCCGATTTTTAGTTTTTCTTTCACAAATGCCCAAACAAACTAAAAGGGGAAAGGAACTCTGGAACTCTAGTTTAAATTAGTCCAACTAAACAAGTCAGGTGTGTAAGCAGCCTTATTGCATTGACAAAGAATATTAATAAACAATATTTTGTTCTGCAAGGGGCAATCAATAAGTGATTGGTTTTCTTTTGTGACTGTTCTAGTCTATTCTTACAAAGATAGATGTAGAGTTTGATGTTGTTTATTTCTCGTCAATCTTGACATGCCCCTCACTGTTGTCTGATGTAATGTTCTTTTTCTGCACCAGCAAACCTTGGCCTGCTCCATCCTGACGGCGCTGCTGAGTGAATTCTCAAGCTCAAGTAAAACCAGCAACATTGGCCTCAGTATGGAGTTTCACGGCAGCTGCAAACGAATCTTTCAGGTAGGTCTTATCTTAAGAGTGTCTGGTCATTGTAGTTGCTTACATGTAATATTTTTATTAAAATTGCTTGAAGCCTGTACAAATTATTGATAAAATAACAATTATTTGCTTGAATTTATGGAATAATTGAGTAATAATTTATAATAATAAATGTAATTACATAATAATTTATGTAAGCTTTGTAAAAGCCAAAATACCGTGTTATTCGTCTTTTCCTCCATGCAGCCATAAACATAAATAAGAGATTTATGCATTTTTTATTTTTTTTGTGGAGACAGAATCACTAAATGCTATTCATCTGCTGAGAATCTGAGCTGGTTGATGGAATAACAAAAAAATGCTGGTTTCAAACTAAAATTTGGACTAATAAGATTTACGATTCACAATATCACCTCTTTTCAAGTGTTAATAACTCATGATATTTCTATTGAGAAAATTGAGTACTTTTTTTTGCGATCTGTTGACAAATGTTCAAGCTGCATGTATTTTATTTTTTTACATTTTTTTGAGGTAGCTTGTGTGCAATGCTTTTTTTAAGTGATTTTATAGTTCATTTATGGCAATTTGTTAGAGTATAATAAGTATGATATAAGTCATAAATGTTATTCTTGAAAATGAAATGAATGAAAAAAAAGGGAAAAATCGAGAAGATAATTAAAGTAATCCAGTTTAGACAAGACCAGAGCCTGAACTTGGTGTTTTTCTCTTGCGTTTTAATCATTTTACATTCACTGTAAACGAAAAAAGACCCACCATTTTATGCTGGTCTGTTTAGATATTAACAGAGGAAATGCAATGTTTTGCCACATGTTTATTAGTATAATTTTTTTTTAACAATCATAATTAATTCTCATCTGGATTGTTCTCATTTGATATTCTCTCCTTGTTCTTCTTTTGCAAAGGATTGACCTTGAATGTACTTGAATATTAAATACAACCCTTATAGAAATAAATATTGTCGGCAAACCAAAAATAAGAACCTGATTCATTCTATTTTTTTGTTTAAGCCTTCTTATACATTGTAGCTGAATTATATTTAATTTCTGTGTGTGCTTCAGGAGGATGACCTCAGGCAGATCTTCATGCTCACAATGGAGGTCCTGCAGGAGTTCAGCCGCAGGGAGAACCTCAGTGCTCAGATGTCCTGTGTGTTCCAGCGCTACCTTGCGCTGGCCAATGCAGTGCTTAGCTGGAACTTTCTTCCACCCAATCATATCCTTTTAATTGAGAAATCCTCATATAATAATTTCACTATGATGTTTGGCTGCTCTTTGGAGCACTAGAGGGCACTAGAAGTGTGAAGTACAGCATTTACTAGAGAAAATGAGTCATGGGTGACTGGTAGAGGTGCACAAGTTCATTGTTTTTAACCACCATTATGAAGAGATAAATAATGGCTGTTTGATAGAATTCACTTTATTTTGCTAAATCAAAAATCAAGACACAGCTACAATAAAATCATTTTAAATTTAATAAATGAAATAAACAATTGTAGCAAGGTGTGCATGAGCATCTTCAGCAGAAGAGAGGGATTTAAGCCAGGCAAAAGTTATGGGCATCCAGGGTTCACATATGGTTGACAATTCCTCCACTGGATGAGTATAAAAAAAATCCCACTCTTCTCTAACTTTAGCGCTCGCTGATTGGATATTTAGACAAAGAAGCGGTTCATTGATTGGATATTTGTTGGCGGACATAAGTTTCCTTCCCTGACATCTGCTTTTTCACAAGCGTAGACTAATAATAATACATTCAGGAGTTATTCAAAAGAGAAACTGAAAAACCAAGCGAGTACCGAATGGTTCGGTTTGAAACGAGTATTGTGTTACCCCTTTGCAGTCGTTCAAAGCATTTCTTGTAAAAAAAAAACTGTATACTAATTTATATTCATGTAAAAAAACTATATAATACATATATCACAAAGAGTAACTCAAGTTTATTTTAAATCCATAATTTCGTTCTGCAATCTTAAAGGGGGGGTATTATTGAACTTTATGTTGTGTTATAATGTCAGTCCCTCGTTAAAAACGCATCTGAATCGTGACTTTGAATCATTCGTGAATATTTGAGTAATCTTAAATCTCCTGCGGTAAACATTGTGGAGTGCTAAAGTGCTCTATTCTGCGAAGCCCCAGACTTATCCCGTAGCTCCGCCTCTGTCCCTGTCTGCTGCTGCACCGCTCCTCCCCCTCCAGCTCCGGCAAAGACTCGCGTCTACGGCTGAGGGAGCTACTGTTAACAGCTGTCTCACTACGTGTCAGCGAAGCTCCTCGTCCGAAGTTCTCCGGATTACAACATGACTTCTACAAGGAGATGTATGTTTGGATGCCAAGGAGAAAGCCCTCTCTTTACGCTTCCCAAGGATGACACGCCTCGTCAAAAATAGTTAAAAGGCATATGTATTATTTCATAGCAAAACATAGTTTCATTATGATGCATATTTTTAATTTCCTAGTAAAATGCTGTCATAAAATGGTGTAAATTAACAAGAGGATATTTACCAAGCAGACACGTCTTGAAAAAGTCTCTGTACTTGCTCCAATTCTGCCGAAAACTCACTTTCTAGGTCCGACGTAGGATCGTGTGCATAGGCTTGTACAATATCCTCCGTTGCCATTTTGCAAAAACATGATTTTAATGTTTTTACTATGAAAATGTAGAAAACAAACGGTGACACAATGAAGGGGCGAGAGATAAAGGAGGGGGCTCTTAAAGAGACAGGGGAATATCAGGGCGTTACGCACAGCCAAGATGAGGTTGTTTATGACAAATACAGCGATTACAATCCAACTGTTGTGTGCTATAAAACAACACTATATGCCTAAAAAAAACATATAACCCCCCCCCCCCTAATAAGGTGTTGTCCCCTGAATCCATTGATATATTTAGCACTGCTCACAAGAAATGTGCTCATTTAATCTTGGGAAGAAGGATTTTTTTTGTCCGTCATCACTGTGATTTCTTCCTCAGTCTTGTTGCTTGAATGGTGAAGGTAAAGTGTGTGTTACACTAATAAGAGCATTCAACTAGAAAAGAGCGGATAAATAAGAAAGGGAGGCAAAAATAGAAACTGTGTTTTCTATTTCAATGAAGACCATGTTCGTGAAGAAATCTAGAAAAGCTTTACCCCTTGCTTAAATTTAGTTTGAGCTGAGTCTTGAACATTAATTGATGAGAATTGATGTAATTTTTGTTCTGTGAAGCGTTAATCCCACTCAGGTTGACTGAGTCACTGTGTCTTTTTAAAGAGATCAGAGCTGGCGTCTGTGCCAACCAGGGTCACATATCACTTACAAAGGAGGCTTTTGCCAAGCCCTTATCATGCTCAGTAAGTGTGCCTTTAAACACACAGCTCATTGAGTGCTGGGCAGGAATGTCGGGTGGCCGTTTACGCATTGATGTGTTTGCATAGTTTCGAGTCATATTAATTGCCCACTGTGCACTGAAGGGGAGAAAGTTCTTTGATACGAAGAGCACATTTGTTTAGGGCTTGGAGAGGAGAGAGTGGCTGAGTTTATTGGTTGGTATTTTTAAAAACCGCTTGATGGTGAATTGTTGGATTTACTAAGTTCTTCTTTGAAGTTTGTGTGTACAGTAGTAACTTTATTATTAATGAAAAAAATCTCTGATGTAAAAAAAATGTTTTAAAAGTATTCTATTTTTTTCTCTCTCAATTTTAATTTTGTTATTTGAATTTTATGAGGCAGGGAATGACTGAAGGGAATCCAAATTAGCTCAAATGTGACTTTTTCCAGCAATTTCATTTACTTAAAAATGTAATTAAAAAATAAAACAGTGAAAAGGGCCCAGCAGTAGATCAGGAAAATAGAAACTTAAAGTAAAAAAAAAAAGAATAAACCAAAAAACAAAAAGAGCCAAAAGGAAAAATCAAAATGAATGTCTCTCTCTCTCTCTCTCTCTCTCTCTCTCTCTCTCTCAATGAACACAAGAACTATTTTAAAACTTTTCTCAAGGCTGAGTTTTGTGGAACACTTTTTTTTTAAACTCCATAACATGAAATTAATGTTAATAATCAATCTCGGTTCACAAAGAGAACAATTCAGTTTTACTCAAATTGGTTGAAGTAAAAATGAAAGCACCTCACAGCAAAAATATTTTGTATGTGCTCTGTGATTTTTTTTTAGAAGTTTTCTAGGCATGGAATGAATGCATTGGTGACCTTTTGCAGCATCTTTCCTTATCTTCTCCATTGTTCAAGAAGAACCTCTTCCCTTTGAAATCCTCACCTTTACCTTGACCCAGAGCAAGTTCTATGCATGCTTTTAGTGCTTGAAGAGCCTATCAGTAATTATTTTTTTTAAACCGAAGTAAAAAAAAAATAAATATCTTAATATTGAATCTGAAAATAGTAAAATATAAAGTAAAAAAAAAAAAAAAAACCCTAAACAGCCCAGCAGTAGATCAGGAAAGTGAGAAACCCCACAGTGAATCTGGGATAAAGGAAAGTATACAAATAATTTTTAAAATAAAGTTGTTAAAATTCAGTATTTTTCGTTTATGGTCACTTATTTTTAAACACTTTATACACATCACCCTACATTAAATCAAGTCCTGATTAGTTTAGTTGTCACACATTTTTATTTCAAATACTAAATACCTGCTTGTGAAAGTTTGTTTCTCACTTTTAATAGTTATTAAGTTATTGGCATGTGAATCTTTGGTCTAACACTCTTCCTCTTGACACTGATGGGATGTTTGCTTGATTCAACATGCGGCTCCTCTGTGTTCTATAGAGGTGCGTGTCTGTCCATGGCCCCTGGTGACCTCCGGGGTGGGTTATGGCCAGGCCTTGAATAGGGCTGGTGCTTGGAATGGTTGCATGAGATGACAGACGGCCGTGTGCCTCTCCTCATTTCAAAGCCACAAATGCTCATGCACAAGTGGACGAGGGCTTTCTAAGGCCGCCGGACGACTGGGAGGAGGGAATTCCTTGCATTATGAAGGCAATCTTTAAAGGGAGGATGTGTCACTTAAGCTTCCTAATAGTCTTGGATCTCATCAATGCTTTCTGGCATGTGTTGCTCTCAGCACTCACAATCATTATGTTCGCTGAATGTCTTTTGATTTATTGAGTCTAGATTGTTTGCTACACGTCTCAAGCTCAGCTACTGCTTTATATTTATATGTGTGTGTGCGTGTGTGTTCTTTTCTCATACGCTATTGCTCACTTTAATTACTCAGCTTTTTTTTATATTAATCTACTTAAAAAAAATTTTCTCTGATACCAGTCATTTTGATTCCTCTCCCAATGGTATATAATGGCAATTGAGAACGGAGGGGAAAGGGCATCGAAAATATCTTCAAGATGAAATGGGAATGAGGGTTTGTACATGTTAATCATAAAAACAGCTTTCTAGCAACCAAACTGTTTACCCTAGCAACCAAATTCTTAGAACCTAAAAAGAAATAAGACATGGGGGTCGGTTTATGTAATTTTGTCACTGACCCCTCCATAGCAACCAGTCTGTTTACTATAGTAACCTTGTCGTATATGTCATCTATGTTGTATATCTATCTCAGGTTAGGAACATTATAGAGACATTGAATAGAGGAAAACTGGAATTCTGCTGACTTTACTGGTCTGGTTAGTGCACTGTTTGCATGATGTCATTTTTGTACATTATATTATTTTTGTTTATATCCTGTACACATTTTGGAGCGAGGGTAATCTTGAGGAGAACCCTGATCATGAGGCTTCCTCCTCAGATGAGAAAGAGACTCCTAGAGTTGATCATCCTGTTGTCAACAACCAGCAGACACCTTACCTTCCAAAAATGGAAAATTATTATGGTCTCGCTCCCCACTTAAACGATAGGGTAGACTTGGTGCTGCTAATGTAACCAAAACAGTTTTCACGGCATAAAATCAGCATTTCTTCAAATGAAAATGATCTACGTGAAATTACAAACTTAAGAGGAGAGGAGGGTCAATGGGGACGTCTGGAAAAACTGGTGTGACTGATTTGCAGCCTACATTGGCGCATTTTATCAAAGTTTTTTTTTTTTCTAGGAGCCAAATTGACCCCATGCATTGTGTTCCAGTCTGCTCATATAATTTATTTTTATATGTTATAAAAATAAATACCAATTAAATGTAAAAAACAAAAAAATATGTAGTTTTCAAATGTGGGTGATTTGTAAATTTGTCTACAGTAATGCAATGTGTCATCTGTATGTATGTGGGAGTGGGGGTGGGGAGTTAAGAATGTTGTCAACAAAAACATTGACACTAACCTTTCAGCAAAAATGTAATTTTATGGAGATTTTAAATTGCTCGATGCAAATGGATAAAAGGTGTTTGCAGATTTTAGAGTAACGTGGATGAAGGGTTGGGGAAACTGTGAAGAGCCCAATTTTACCCATATCCCAGGAGACCCATTTTTAAAAATAGAATTTTCTCAGACGTAATAAAGAGTGCTTTTCTAATCTCATCATGCCCTCAGCAGCTGGGATAGGGCTGGTGGAAACAAGTCATGTGCATGTGTGAGTAAGCCCAGCTTGGATTTCAGTTGCTCGTATCTTTAGTCACCCTGCCATTTTTTTTTTCATCCACTCGCACACTTTTCCAGCAATGCCTCCAAGTGACGATCAGCGACCGGCTGGGCTATTCCCAGTGCTCAGTGGCTTCCGTTCGTCACTCCGTCTCTCCGTGCTTGTAGATTGCTCACACACTCCAGCCACTCTCCCATTCACTCTTAAGCATGGGTCAGACAGAGTTCTGCCAGCGTCTTACTATTTTTAAGAGGTCGTAAAGTCCGGTCTGCTAAAGACAGACACTCACAGAGGATCTAACACTCTGGTATCTCAATAAGTGTGTTGGATAATCTGCTTTGACTCCGTGGTGTAGATGAGCCAATAGCACTGTGTGTGTGAGCGTGAAAGTGGCAGCATTTGTCTTCTGGGAGGGACTCTGGGTCCAGCCCAGAGGAATGTATGGGCTCCGCCGGTAACTGGCTTTGATCTGACATTCCTGTGGGAGACTTTTCTCTGCCTCTCTCGCGCATGTTCTTTTTTTTTCTCCTCGTCCTCTTTTCCCAGTGGGCTGCATATGGAAAGGGGAGATTTTGAGGTAAACATTTAGTGGGAGGGGACCGCAGGACTGGTGCTGCTGAGGGGAGCTTTCATTGCAGCACAATCCACAGATAAGAGATTAGAAAATTCTGTCGTTATCGTTTCTGCTCTTGTCCTTAACCGAGGCGTCACTTGGGAGGCACTATATTGCCATGTTCGAAGCCACTCCGAATGTCATGCTCAAGCCAACCGAGTCGTGGAGGGAAAGCCTTCTAGACCACAGAGTCATGGATCTTTTCTTCACTGTGAGTATCACTTTGATTTTTTTCTTCATAAAGTTTCCCATTTCACAACACAAATAGTTCACCGGTTCAAATAAAAACAACAAAGTAATAGCACATTACATCACCCAGCCTCAGGCTGAGATGCGTTGTCAGGTTCAGCATCAGTGAGGCATGTTCTTAATAATCCTTCCGCTCCTGATGCTGAGGTTCTTCAGTGATTTCAAAAGGGTAAGAATGGACATTTTCCTGCCTCTCATAAGTGCGTCTACAAGCTGTCAATCATCCTTGGCTGTTTTGAGTGGCGGCTGCTCTCTGAAAAGTACCTTCAGGCTAAGCACTGGTCTTAGCGCGGCTCAGATTCACGACCTCAAGGTCACAGGCTGCTCAATCAGAAGGTCCTCATTTGAGATTTTGTTAAGAGAATCTTTACTTTGATTTTCTTCATTTTCAAAGTCTGTATGTTACGGTTGTCTGTTACTAAGTTCTTGGTGTTCTATAAAGATTCAAATAAAAACTGTGAAAGCTGTTTTATTCAAATGTTTTATTTCATTCTTAAAGGAATGGCTTGTGAGATTTTTTATTTTATTTAATTATTTGATATCCATCTGAATTGTTGTTTATTTTTTTATTTGAAACATTTACAATGTTTTTTAAAAGCAGAGAATTGTCAGTTTTTATAAAAGACATTCACACTCTTCCTTGACGTGTGATGTAATTAGCTTCTATAGTAGTTGCAATTGGCTCACCACTTACTCTGTTAATAATAATAATAATAATAATAATAATAATAATGATACGTTTTGTTTAAAAGCACTTTCCATGACAACTCCAAAGATACTAGATGGTTTGGTTTGGAGACTTCAAATTTGGTCAGATTGTAGGTCAGAGGCTTGGCAGTCAGTGGGCCAAATTTCATAACTTTCCCGCAAACGGTTCATACGGCTCCCATTGATTTCATTACGGAAGAGGAAGAAGAAGAAGGAAGAATAATAATAAGAAGAAACGGGACAAACACAATAGGTGCCTTCGCAGCTTTGCTGCTTGGCCCCTAAAAATATGATAAAATACTCACTGCATCTCTCTTGGAACAAGAAAAAAACCCCTCAAATCTAGGTAAACATTTCTTAGATCAAGCTAAAAAAAAGAAGCTAATTTGATGTGGTAAGGTTATTATCTAAGCTGTTAACATAGTAAAACTGTTAAAACTAGAATATTTGAACTTGAGACTAGTCACAAGTGATCTTAAAATTGCGAGGAAATCGTGCATTAAAGCAAGTATATGTCCTTAAATCAAGTGAGTAACGATTTGGTCTTAAAATGCTAAATATTTCCTAATAATTTATGGATAATTGCACTCATTCAAGAATGTTTTTGCTTAGTTTAGTATTTAAAGGTTAAAGGATGAGTAAGATCCATAAAGTAGCAAATCAAGCTTCTGTTGAAGCGACCAGGGGCCTCCTCTAGACTGTACCATAATTTTAGGACCCTTTTCCAGTGAAGTCACTTTGGTGTTGGACATGATGTCGAGAGGTTTCATGCTTGGCCCTTCGGGTAACTTGGCCATGTGGTATTTACAGTGGGTTGGGGGCAATGTTTTATGTTAAAGGGTAAGGAGCAGGCAGCTGTCATGCCCTCTGTGCATCTTTACAAGTCCCTTGTAGCTGTGTGTGGTGTGCTCATTGTTTGTTCTGTGGGTGAGTTATTGAAGGTGCGTGTGTCTGCCTGTCAGCGGCATCTGTGTGTGTGTAAATGTTGGCCCATCAGCTGCTGGTTTTCAGCTGTGCCCTGAACAGACAAGGGGGCGTCCAGACACGCGCTGCCAGGGTCAGAGGTGACTAGATGAGCTGCAGGATTAGACCCTGAACCCTGGATTCAAAGCCCCAGTTAACAGCCCCTCATCCTCCACCAGGTGGTCCTAGCAGAACGAGAAGAGAACCTGTGTACAATCTCTTTCGCTTGCTTTTTGAGGTCTGGAAGTGTGCAGGAGAGAGAAAATGTAACTTCTAATAAATCTCATGCTCTCTCTGGAGCTAATAGTCACGGGTGTGCTAAGATTTTCCTTCCAGACAACCCAAGCGAAGGTTACAAACTCTTTCACATCTTGTCATATTTTTATACAATCATGAAATGGGTGGAACGCAGACAAAACATGTCTGGGTCACATTTTTGATTAAAGATTTTGCAAGACCAGTGCATACGAGTTTGCATTTAAATGAGTTATGCTTTTGACTAGCTTATTTTGTTATTAAAATGCTGATACTTCAATACGAAACCAAATGGAGTCGTGAAACTTCACGAAACGTTTAAACGCCTTATGTAAAGTTTTATATTTATTCTTTTTTTGTGAGATATTTAAGGTAAGAAACATGAATAGTATATTCCTTTTTTTTAAAGACCAAACCAGTCACCTTTATTCGTTCATTTTAATGCCACACTGAAATATTTTACTATGAGATTTTTTTATTTAACATTATTTCATTAATTGACCAGAGGTGCAGATCAGAATATGTTTATGTTAGAAATTAATTTAAAATGTCAAGTTTAAAGGCCGCTTTACACCAATAACAATTTTTGGAAAGAGTGCTCACACATTTGATCGAGTGGTGCCAACAAAAAAAGTTTTTGGCTCTGCCATATAGGATTGCTTTTTCACAAGATTGACCAATGCTGGCTCTTTTGATAACATGATTGGGACGTAAAAGAGCTGCCTGGTGGCGCTCATCCCACATTTTCATAGCGACTTCACAGAAAAGGAGGTTAGGAGAGATCAAAGAAGACCTGGATGTTGAGCAGTTTATTCTTTTGGTTGCTGATCACAGGGGGCTGTTTAACAAACATGCCTGTGTGGCGCGGAGTG
The DNA here is from genome assembly GCA_007224835.1 of Danionella cerebrum. Taxonomy (NCBI): domain Eukaryota; kingdom Metazoa; phylum Chordata; class Actinopteri; order Cypriniformes; family Danionidae; genus Danionella; species Danionella cerebrum. The sequence continues at coordinate 149,042 of SRMA01025933.1, forward strand.
CATTTGTTGTACCACAAACACCATCTTCAGGCAGGGAGTGTCATTGCATCAATATTTTCATCGATCCAGATGAAGCGCACCCTGCTGAGAAGCCATCTGAAGATTTGTGCGAATCTCAAATCGGAGCGGTGTGTAGAGTTCTTGTGTTGAGGGATTTTAGGAAAAGACGGAAAGAAGTGAGAAAGCTACATCCACAGAAAGTCCGTGGTTAGTTGTTCGGAACAACCTCCTAGCTGAGTTCCTTCAAAAATCAGCGTGCATGTGTAGCTAGAAGAATTGATGATGTTTTGAAGGCAAAGGGTGCCCACAATATTTTTTTTTTATTTGAAATCCATTTATCTTTTGGTCCAAATTAAGTTATTAACACTTCTATTTTTTAAAACACCCTTTTTAAACAACTTTTGCACAGTACTGTGGGTGTTGCTGGGGAGCGTAAACGATAAAGTTGGGTAGAATTAGGCTAAACAATTTAGCACAACCATGGGTTTTCTACAGTAATCAGTTTGTTTTTAGTACAAACCGAATCTGTGCTTGTTATGCCACTAAACTGTACCACCGCCCGGCAGAGATGAATGGCGTTTGATAAAAGATGTAAAACGGTTACAGAAATGAACAGTGGGATTCAAAAGCAGGAGACGCTCTCCCCGTGCAGAAACCAGGCTTTGTCTTCTCACTATTAATAGGCTCCCCTGCTGCTTTTCCCTTAGATTCATTTCGACGAGGTACCTTGTTTTGATTTAGACGGCCCCCTGCCAGACTCTAACTATAGTCGGACTCGAGGCGATTGGCATAGTTTGCATGGTGTGGATGTTCTCCGGTGCAGCTGTTTTTTTGGAGCATGCTACTCTCAGTGCGTTGGCCTTGTACATTTTTTCTTGTCTTTCCCTGTTTGCCCCGCCGGTTCTCTCTCTCCCATCTGCCTCTCTCAGCCCTCCTCGCTCTCTTTCTTTCTCTCCCTCCCTCCCTCACTTCTTCAGTGCATGCTGTGTTAACCCAGTCGCTGATGTTCATCGTTTATCTGAAGGTGTTTGAAAAGCGTTTATTGTTGAGAAGGATCTTTGTGAGTCTGTGCACTTCTTGCTACAGCATCTCCATCAGAACGTCTGGTGAGCAGATGAACGGGAGTAAGTTTCCAGGGATCTAGGAACGAACTGTGCCAAACGACCACATGTGCAGAAAGCTACAGTGGATCTGCTCAGAAAAGTGCAGCTATCTCATGGAGAATGTAGAATGTGTGATGTGGCGTCTGTGTTTGGGTTAGATTGGGGATCGAGAAGCCGATCTGATTGTGGAGGCCAGGTATGTTGTTTCTCAGTGTCCGAGGCGAGCAATCGAAAAGAAACCTGCATGTTGGGGATATTAGAGAGAAAATAGACGAGAGCAAAAGTATGTTTTCGTAAGGTTTTCTTTATGATTCAAGGAAGCTATGTATGAGTTCTGAAGCCTGTGTGTTTTGTCAGCTGCCCATGGGCCGGTCTTCAGTTCCTCTTGAACTCTTTGAGGGGGTCTATGTGGTTTTAACACTGTATAGAACATACTCTTGAGGAATTCTTGATGGCGTCTCCAGCCTCGTTCTCTGGTTTTGTTTCATCGTTTTGATCCCAGTCATTTCTCTGTCTTTTAGGTGCACAGGAAGATCAGAGAGGACTCTGATATGGCGCAGGATTCCCTTCAGTGCCTGGCCCAGCTGGCATCCATGCACGGTCCCATCTTCCCTGACGAGAATGCTCAAGTTACCTACCTGGCCCATCTGGTGGAAGGATTACTCAACATGATCAATGGGTGTGTTTCTCTGAGACATTGAGTCCTGTGGTGAACTGCAATCTAGACTTGCTTTCCATATGTCTGATGCATAAGGGGTGCCTAGGAAATCATAAAATAACGGTTATTAGCATGGCCACATAGAAAAACTCAAAACGTCTGCAGATTGCAATTGTCTTGTAAGCGTACACAACCTGCACATATCACATGGAGAGTAGTTGACATGAATATGAGGTCAGTAGCCATGTTTCTATACAAAGATGCCATTTGAATTTATGAGCAGGACTGGAATATCACATATTTACGAGTAAAGCATCGTTTCGATCCAATGAGCATAATTTTTTTTTTCACATCTTGGTGTTTCCATTAAAAGTTTTTTTTATGCAACATTTGAAAATGAGAATGAATCGTTGGACGGAGTTGGAGTAGTTTCTGAAATCATCTCATTCTCCAGTAAACATCGCTTTAACGTCGTAACTAATCTCGTTGTCCTTGGGAATGATATTTTAATTTTTCAACATGTGCAAAAGAAGTCTTTGTTGCTTATTATGGAGAGACAGTGCTCTCTGTTTTGATTCTCTAACATGCGACTAAAACCTTAGGATGCCAGATTGCAGAGAATAGCCATGGATACGTGAGACAGTGGAAGGGTAAATGTGCAGACGAGATTCCGGTCATGCACAAGTGTGTGACGTACCAATAGGGTGAGACAATGCCATTTGCTTATTCCTTTAAACCAACCACAATGACATTGTTTTTTTTGAACGCATGATTAATCAGGATGATTTTACTTTTTTTTAAAAGGATGATAAAGTTGTTATGAAAAGATGGCAAAATTAAGTGGTGTCAACTTCAAAAATTAGAAAGTAGAGGTCATTGCATGAAAATGTAAGTAGAAATAAGGTTGCTGAAAAAAAGATGCACAAGTAAAGTAAAGAAGTCTTTGAAGAGTTTTTTTTCCCCCAAAACCCCATTAACTCCTTTAAGATTAATTCGAGTGAAAATGTTTTTTTCGAATCCAGATTTTTCATATTTAAAGATTTATTTAAAAATTTTAACTTTTTATTTGTAAAACGCTATAAACCCAAGGCATCAATAAAATGTTTATTTATTTATTTTTTATGAAACTTCAAAATACAATAACAACATCGATGCTGGATCGATTTGCTTGTTCCAGAATAGATAATTTAAACAGTGTCAGAACCCATACGCAGAAATTGGACTCACTGCTTCGAAGTGCGAAATTGCATTCTGCAGTCTTTCCTTTCGTCTTCCGGTGACTTTAGTACATCTCCACGGAAGATGGCTTGATTCTGATCCATCTTTGTGGAATGATTTTAAAACGATTCAAAAGCAGGTAACAGCTGGCATATTTTTTCACCTCCTCTGCACCTTAACTTGGTTTAAAGGAGTTATGGCGTTTTGTAAAAAAAAATCAAATGGTGTTTATCATGGTATGGAAAGAAACAGCAAGCATTGTGTAAAATTGATTAAGGGCTTTTCATCTCTCTTTCTCTCTACTGCTACCTAACAGCATCATCAAATGGGCATTGTTTTGTTGAACCATTTCACCATGTTATTCTAGTGGCCAAACATTTAATGCATGCCTGAAATCTATAAAGAGGGAGTCCTCTTTAGATATCTTCAGTTTAAAACTGCTGTGGAGAATTTGAGAGCAAGTTTGTATAGTGAGTCAGGGTCTCTCTCTCTCAATTCCTCAATCCCACTCTCTGTCTCTGTCATTCTGTAATCACCTATTCCTGGAGCAGTTTTCCAGTTGCATCATCGGAAAGCCATGCGGCAGGTCCACCAATCAGCTGTGAATGGAACCGTTCTGCTTACAATTTAAATCCATCTGATATGTGTTAGAGCTACATTTGGGATCATAAAGTTAGGCCGACCTTAAATGCCCCTTTAGAATTTAAGAGGGAAAAGCCTTTGTGTTCCCAGCGTTCCGGTATTGTGCCAAAACATCTCCAAATCTCCCTGCAATGCAGCTGAGGTGTTTGCTTTACTGGAAGGTTTTCAGTGGAAACAGATGTAGTCTTTGTAAATGGGCTTGTGCATGCCAGGTTTCATGGGGTGCATCAGTTGCAAATATGATGAAACTTCCTTCGGTGGAGCACCAGAAAATAGTAACATGAACAATGTGCACTGTTCTGACAGGATTGAGATAGAAGACTCCGAGGCGGTGGGCATCGCCAACATCATCAGTAATCTCATCAGCACATTTCCCCGGAGCGTCCTGACTGCACTCCCGAGCGAGCTCTTCGGCTCTTTTGTTAACTGCCTCACACTACTCACGTGTTCATTTGGTCGGAGCGCCGCCCTAGAGGAGGTGGTGAGTATTGCTTTTGTAAACACTTGGTGATTAAAATGTCTGACGAACCCTGTAACCATGAAAGGGTTCATTTTCCATTTTTGGGTCAATTTGGCACAAAAATTGTGTGTGATTTGATGTCTCTCTTCAGCTGGATAAGGATGACATGGTGTACATGGAGGCGTATGATAAGCTACTGGAGTCCTGGCTGACCCTAGTACAGGAGGATGAACACTTCCCCAGAGGCTGCTTCATCCAGCCCGCTGTGCAGGTCTTCAACTCCTACATCCAGTGCCACCTCGCTGCTCCCGATGGCACTAGAAACCTGGTAAGAATTTCCTTTCAACCTCTTAAAACTGTTCAAAGTATATAAAGCTGTACAGGGTACAGACCACTATCATAGTTGTTCTAAAATGCTTTTTATTTGTGTTCAGACTGCAAATGGAGTCTCCTCTCATGAAGAGGAAGAAATTAACGAGTTGCAGGAGGACGACAGAGAGCTGTTCTCAGATCAGCTGGCCAGTATTGGGATGTTGGGCCGCATTGCTGCAGATCACTGTATACCTCTGCTCACGGGGTACAGACTTTTAATACAGGAGTTTCTCTTAAGTATGATCAACAACCGTAGACCTCACGTTGCTCGTATCTGCAGGTTGTTGGAGGACAGAGTGACACGACTTCATGGGCAACTCCAGAGACACCAACAGCACCTCATGTCTACTTCTGACACTGACACGGGGGACCGCATTGTTTTAGATGAGCTTTATGAAGACATCCATTGGATCATACTAGTGTCAGGTCTGGGTTTCGTATCCAGGTTATTGCACTTTTTTTCTATGCAGATCTTGACTCTTAGTTGTTTTTGTAGGCTACCTCTTGGCTGATGATCCTCAGGGAGAGACACCACTGATACCTTCAGAAGTGATGGAGTACTCCATCAAACACTCAACGGAGGTGGATATCAACACTACACTACAGCTCCTGGGCTCTCCTGGAGAGAAGCCCACATCTATCCCAGGGTGCAACAGGACAGACTCTGTTATCAGGTAAAGAGATACTGGGACAAGACTTTGTAAATGTTTAAAGGGCCATCAAAAGCCCAGAGGATGTGTGGAGCCCTACTGTAATTGCTCTGTGCGTTGTTTCGTGAGCTAAACATGTTCGAAAAGTCACTGAATTTCACACAGACATCAGAACTGTTGAAAATTTACATCTGATTAAAGTTTAAAAAGTGATTATTGAAAAAGGGTTCTATAGCGCCACCTAATGTGTATCAGCTTAGGGTGCGCAAACAGTTTGTCATGCTCTAATGAAATTTGGCACTCATGTGTATTGTACCAAGACTGACCAGTGTCATTTACTTCGTCATCAAATAGCACAAGATGAGAAGCATTTGTTATTTAGTTGCCATTAAAAAGTGAAGATTCCATTGCAGGGAACTATGGGAAAGGATGACGAAAGTATTTGTTGTACCTCGTCCAGATACCATTTGCTGGAGAAGAATCGTGTTGAAATCTGTGGCAGTGGAACATTTTACCATTAAAAAGCAGTCTTGTGATAATTATTCACAGATATGGCTTTCTTTCTAACCATTAAACAATTTCTCGAGTGCAATTGTGAAAACTGGTGCTAGTGTAAGGGAGGAGGAAGAATGGCGGCATTTGGTGCAATATATACTTTACTACTTTTTAATGCCTAGAGCAGGGGTGTCACACTCATTTTCACTGAGGGCCACATTGGCAAAATGGCTGTCCTCAAAGGGCCAGAAGTAACGAATACATGTAAAACTCATATAAATGTTAAACAATGTAATGTAAAATAAATGTAACTACTCCTTAATGTTAAATAACTCATTATTTATAACTCATTCAAGTGACAATTCAGTTGCATAGAAACAATTGTATGCTTGTTGTTCTAATATAAATCCTTTTGATTTTTGTCAGCTTATGAAAACCCACATAACTCCATTAATGAAGGATCAAACTGTCCAAGTGAGAGATGTAGACTAGAGTGGATTTTCACTCCTGTCCCATCCCACTCCCAGAGAAAACAATCCCATCCCATCCCAATCCTGGACCAGAGTAAAAAAATAAATCCTGTCCAAAACGTCTGAATAGTCTTTCAGTGTCGATTTTACAGGTTGTTTTATTTACAAAGGTCTTTGTTTTTTTTTCAGCTGTGAAATATTGTAGAGTAGTTCCTGTCCAGCTGAAGACCTTAGCAAAATATTAAAATAAATTAAGCAATTTGTTGTTGGAATCAAGAGCAGTTTTAAAGCAATATAATAGAATGTCAAAAATTACACAAAAAACATTGTTGGGAATAAACCCTGTGTATAAAAACTTTTAAATTTTAGAAGAATGCGATGAAATAAGGAAAAAAAGATGCACTTGCGCTAATGCGGAAGAAGAATCACGACCGAACACGATAACACCTAACACTAATAAACCTGTTACTACTACTGAGGCGATGCTAATGCTATTATATACAGTATAAATATTATATTTACAATGATTTCTCCGCTAACACAACGCTAAAGTTTTGGCTAAGTCCAAAGGCATTGTGGGGAATTAAGTTTTTTTTTTTTAGACACTCAAAAATTTTAAGCTCTCGCGGGCCACATTAGATTACATGGCGGGCCACATGTGGACGATGTATAAAATGTCAATCGTTTCACACTTTGCCGGTCTTTCTTTTGGCATTTTATACATTTCCTAGACATTCTACATATTTGGCAATGCCAAATTGCACTCTTTGCCAATAACATAGATATACTATATAACATACAGCATTTTCACATTTAAATCTGCATGTTTTGATTAGCTAGATTTTGACACTTTAATATAAAATGCCCAGTTTTGCCATTAAAATGTAATGTATGACAAAACTAAAGCAGATGTTGTAGGCAATCTCTGTTTCGGTACAATCTAAGTCTTAATCTTTGCTGCTGCAGTAGTTCTAGTCGCTTGTTCTTCCTTACAGGAACAATGGCTGGTTGGTTTTCTTCTGCTCATGGTTTAAGTTGAACACTCATAACCGCTGCTGAATAGAGCAGGCGTGATCTGGAATGGACTGTTTGATCTGTAGTTGCTTGACTAACGTGGAATGCCTTGGCATGTGCCCAGCTGAGCCTGCCACGCGAGCAGCAGCCCTCCCGGGGCCTCAGCCTTGGCGCCAGGCAATGCTGCAGCACTACTCTTCACACATTATTCAATTAGAGCCAGGCCAGGTGCTGCTCAGGGGCATAACAGAGCCAAGGATCCTGCGACATTTGTTTGTTTCATAGTTATTTATTTCTTTGTATTTTGTCTTTCTTCTCGCTGTTAGCGTTTAAATAATAGTTCAAAGATTATTTTTGTGGCCGCAGCCTTTATTGGTTTTTTATTTTGACAGAGAGGGCTGTAGAGAGAGAGAGAGAGACCGGAAGCAAGTTGGAGAGAGAATGGGTTGGGATGGGGAAGACGACCCTGCCACTATACCATAGGCCAGGACTTAAATAATAGTTTAGGTTGGTTCATCACCAAACAGGTCTGGTATCAGTTGTTACCAGACCAGAATACTAGTCATCTGATTTCAAACACATCCAGATATGTGATAAACCTGTGTTCTGGAAAGTGTTATATTTTAAGATAACTGAGGACTCAGCCAAATAATACGAACCCTGCATTTTAGAAGTTATTTTTTAATAAAGAAAATATGATATATGGTTTTTACACCCACTTCTTTTCCTGTGTCCCATACTGTTTAAATACATTCCCTAAACAAAATCCCTTTACCTCTGATTTTCCCGCTTATACAAATTTTAATGGATCCTGCGACGTTATTTTTCCAATTTGCAAATTAACAACCATTCTGATTAAAAAAAAAAAATTTTGCCAGATCATGGAGATACCATGCTTACCAAAAGTTATTAAAATCATTTCGATTCACTGTAAAATTATAATAACGTAATGTTCGCAAAAATTATCATTATAGTATATCTCCACAAAGCTTTATTGTATAGACACAAAACTTGGTGTATAGTACTATAACGATGAGCTGATGTTGTCTGCATAGTTTCAGCAAAGTGTCCTCTAGTGGATGGGAGATATGGAAAATTTTGGACAAGTTTTCTTGTCTTATTTTTTGGTCATAAAATTGTCATTTTGGTCTCCATTCATTCAGGTCTTCCTGACTAGTTGAACCGGACTTCCTGACTATTTTTAACTATCTCTGCAATCAAAAAATTCTGCTTCTTGCAAATCTATCTTTATTAAAATTGTCCTGTGTATATACCCCTGAAGTTAGTCAAAAACTTTTCATTCCAGTCACCTTGTTTTCAGAAGATATCTTAAATTTTTTTAAAGATTTTTTTTTTATATTTGTGATGTAATCGTAAATCTTTCAACAAGTATGCCATAGTTACCAGATTCAGTTTAGTGTTTTGTTGCGTTCACTTAAGTCAATTTAAAATGTCTTGATTTCCCCTTGTTTGTTATCGCTGCTTAGATCACACCTTGCAGTCGTGTCTGTTATTGTTATTCGGTATTCTATAATATTGTATACTATACATGATTCATATAGTCAGTTTAAAAACATCAAGATTTTTTCCCCCTGATATTTGTAAAGGAGGCATTTGATCTTATTTTAATCTAATTAGAATGCAGTTCAAACTGTGACGTGAATTAATAATATAATGTTCTAATGATGTAGGTGTCAGTAGAGCCTCACAGAAAGTAGAAAAATCTCAGTGTAAACTGATTTGAGCTTAATAGATGGTGTCATTCCAAAACTGTGGAATAGGAGTAAGGTGGTGATTGAAAGATTGGAAGGAGTTTCAGATGATTGGTAGGGAAAGGATGGAGAATTTAACTGGGGGAGGTCGAGGGATTAGGAGGGACAGAGAGCTGATGATTGATACGGGAACAAGAGCTGAACAGAGAGAGTTTTAGAAGACAGTGACCATGGGATTGTGTTACCCAATAACAGCCATCATCTCTGCAGGTCCTAAATGTCAGTGAGGTTCCAGCTTTTCAAACAATGTAAAGCATTTAATAGTGCTGCACTCCACTGAGACCTTGGCATATCAATCTTCCAGGACAGTAAGCTGCTCTAATCCCTTTCTTGTGTCCCCAGCGGAGGTGTGAAAGAATGATGGCGTTTGTTATTGTGGGCCTTTGTTGCATCTCTGTTGAGTCATGTGCAGCAAGATTTGGTCTCTTGTTTTAAAAAGTCCTCTTTTCTCGCACAGGTTGTTATCAGCGGTGCTCAGGACGTCTGAGGTGGAATCTCGGGCCACACGAGCGAGTCTGACTCAACTCCTGAGCCCTCAGATGGGTAAAGACATTGTCTGGTTTCTCCGCCGTTGGGCCAAGACATATCTGCTGGTGGACGAGAAGCTCTATGGCCAAGTGAGTTGGAAAAGGGAGGTCTTTCAGCAGTTAGGATCCAGAACCATTCCTTGAATACGTCAATCATTGTAGGATATCGAAGGGTGTATTCACATTTTGTTGTTTGGTTCATTTGATCCTTACATCACATTTCCCTGCTCCGGTTGTAATTCTGGAAGAGATGAGGGCTCGCAAAGAGCTCATAAAATGTTCAAGCACTAAGATTTCCTCAGTTGTAAGTAAAAAAAAAAAACAATAGACTGCTGCAATGAGACATGTTTTATCTTTTTACGATGACATACGTAGAATCAAACTAAACTGCACCAGGGTTCAATCGGTAAGGGATCAAGACTCATTTGCATTCTGGCAACATTATTTCCCCAAGTTACTGAATTGTTGAAATGTTTCAATGTACTTTAATGTTCCGAAAAAATGGTTCAAAGTTCAATACTGTTTTTTTTCTCCGAAAAAAAAATTGAATTCTCCATACATAAAAAAGAAGTTTTCTTCCCCAAGAAATGGTTTGGATGAACATTTATTTCTTTTTTAATACTGTAATACTCATAATGTGTCTCTAACAACACTATAGAAACCTATATTTTTATTTAAAACATTAAACAGGCAAATTGTATTTTTTTCTCACAGATGCTCTAAACTAATTCTATCAATATTGACAAAAAGTAAAAGTTATTTTTATTTATGGTAAGTCGGCTTGCTTGAAAAGCAACATTAATCATGTTTTTTTTTTCCTTTTTTGTAAGAACCCTATCATTTTTTCCATTTTTTGTTTAGAAACAAACTCTTCGTATTATATACAAATTCAAAACAAACTCAAGTTTTTGTATTCCCTTATGTCTTAAAATATTGCGAATTGCTTACAGATGACGAAAACAAGCAACAAATGTCCATGTCTCTGAAAATTAATTAAAATCTATTCTGAAACATATTACCCTTTCTATGCACTTGATTCTCAGTTGAGTTTCCTTTTGCATCCTGACCACGCAGTTGTTTATTCATGGACAATTCGGAATGCCATTTACAAAAATATGCTTGCAAAACAATTCAGACTTGTGTGCTCTCCACTTCTGCAGATCAGTATGCCTCTCAGCACAGCATTTGGTCCGGACACTGAGGGAGCGCAGTGGATTGTGGGATATCTGCTGGACAAAGTCATCAATAACCTGTCCGTGTGGAGCTCTGAGCCGGAGCTGGCTAATGACACAGTGGAGCTGCTGGTGACTCTGGTGGAGAGGAGAGAAAGGTTTGTCCATCCACACTCCTGGAATGAGTAAATGAGCTTCAATTAGGGCTAAAATAGCCCTTGGCAGCTGCACATAGGCTTAAATAAATGTTTAAATAAATGTTTTCCATCTACGGGTTGAAATGTGTCATTGCATCTGAACCGATGTTGCCTCCATCAAATTATTATTTTTTTACTGTCTTTGACATTCTTTAAATGGGCCATTCCAGAAGTGAGAACAACAGACTCGCGCTGAAGAACAATCAAAGAAAGTGTGTCTGTCAATAATGTATTCGGCATAAAGGGGTTGGGTGATATCAATCAATTTGGTATCGACAAGGTAAACACAAACTTAGATTTGATCATTACGGCCTAATAAAGGGTGAAGCAGCAATATTATCGGTTATCCTAATCAACTCAGCACGACACAAAACACCTGAAATCCATTAATAATGTCAATGAAACACCATTGGAAAGAATAAACGCAATACACTGGCACTGAACTGCATGAAGCGTGTTGTTATTTCTACACGCTTTCGGTGGGTTCTTTAGTTTGCGAAGTGATGAAACTAACACAGAACTCTTCGATGCACTTTGGACTTTATTTATGTCCCTTTCCAGCCTGAGAAAACTCTTAATGCTCATGCCGTTACATTTGACTTGCGACTAGTGGCCATTACACACTACTTTACGCACTGATTCATGGGGAAAGCATAGCTGTAGGAGGAACAGAGGTAAACAGTGCCAGTGTTTCCCCTAGGATCATGGCCTGGGGGGGGGGGTGTTATGGGTGGTGCGGTAAAACACTCACACAAACACTTAATAGTGTTTATATGTTTCTTTTAATTGCAGTATACCAATATATTATAATGTCTGAACAATTACTGTACAATAACTAAACTGTACACTGAACTAAACACTAAACATCAGATTTATTTTAATATGTTAATTATTCACAAAGTGTGCAGCTTTTGTCACTGCAGTGCATCTTTCTGGGCTTCTGAAAGAACATTTCCAGAGCATCTTGGTATGGATAGTCTGAAACTTCTGGCCCATTTATTGAGATCCGCATGCAGGCTGCAAGATGGTCCCCTTGCAGCCTATTGCGAATGTCTGTTTTGACCTGTAAATACATTAACTGTTAGGCTTTAAAAGTGATAACTGATAGTAACAACAGTAAAAATCAACTTAACATAGTGATAGTTTAAAGCAGGAAATGCCATTGTATAACTAACTAGCTAGCTATTAATTAAGCAATTTATTTATCAATTCGTTCATTCATGCTTGTGTGTATTTACTTACTTACCAAGATCAGTCTTGTACAGCCAGGGGGAGTATTTCGCCTCTGACAGCCAAGCTGGGTCAAAACCTGTCGTTCTGTGGTGGCTAGACTTTTGCTGCTTGTCAGGGGCAAGACATGCAGCACTTGGGCTCTTTTCTGTACTTTGATTCGGAGTAGGAAAACACCGGCTGCTGCATCGTCACCACCTTGGGAGCGTTTAAAAAACGCGGATATTTTTGCCTGCTGCGACATACTCTCCGACGCGGAGCGGAACTCCGCCGTGCGCGATACGGAGGACAATTGTAAATGCGCAAACGTTGAGACAGAAATTACATGCCATCGTATAAATAACATAATGCTATTTAGTTTAATAAAAGAAAAAAGCAAAGACCTGTTATATATAAATTACTTCTGTCGTTTTTCGACGAAAATAAAATAAAATTAACTTGACCTTCAAGGGGGGCGGGGGGTGCCGTTGGGGGGGCGGGGCGCCCCCCTAATATAATGGTAAGGGAAACACTGGGTGCATTTTGCAGAGGCAAAATATATGAGGTGATTCAAAGACATTTTTCACCATTAATACGAAAGTTAATAACGGTGCAGTGCTGGCATAGACGACTCAAATATTTATTATAAATGCTTTAAAAATGTTATAATATGGCCACTTTAATGTTCCCAAAAAATTGACAATGCATTTTATAATTTTATGTCCGGTTTGGCATAGGTATATTGTCTGGACCTCAGACTGACTATTTGGTACACGTTGCCATTAGGCAATGGTGCCTGAGGTGCTTGAGCCCTTTGATTGCTGCTTGCAGCTTTAATGTATGTTACAAGTGGATAGTGTTGACGGTTATTTTGAATGAGTTCAAATAGTTTGACTTATTTAAATGTTATCTGCCTTAATGCGCCCTATAATGTGGTGTGCCGTATAATCCAAAAGGTATGATCATCTGTTCATGTCATGCGTCAATAAAATACATCTTCCCATGAAAAATAATCCTGTACAAGAAAGAATAACGCAGTGCCTCTGAACGTCATTCAGGTCTAATCGACAGATTCGCTTCATTTATTTCTCAGAGCAAACATTGTGGTCCAGTGTGAGAACTGGTGGAGTTTGGCGAAGCAGTTTGCCAGCCGCAGTCCACCATTGCACATGCTGTCCAGCGCCGTGCAGAGGACACTGATGAAGGCCCTGGTACTCGGTGGCTTCGCCCACATGGATTCTGATACCAAACAGCAATACTGGGCCGAGGTATGAAAACAAGATGTTCTAAAATAGCATGAAAACTGAAGCATGAAACATGTTCCTCTTCCACAGGTGCTGCATCCACTCCAGCAAAGGTTCCTCAATCTCATTAACCAGGAGAACTTTGCTCAGATCTGTCAGGAGGAAGTAGTGAAGCAAGAAATAGTTGCCACTTTGGAAGCTCTCTGTGGCATCGCTGAAGCCACACAGATCGACAACGTAGCATCACTCTTTAGCTTCCTCATGGACTTCCTCTCCAACTGCATAGGCCTGATGGAGGTCTACAGAAACTCGCCAGAAACGATCAACCTCATCATAGAAGTGTTTGTGGAAGTGGCCCACAAACAGATCTGCTACTTGGGAGAGGTGAGAAACCTAGTTTTACAAGCAGGATATCGGGCTGGCTGGTAAGAAGATAATGACTGGATAGTCTGAGCTCTCCACTGTTCTCCACCTCCACAGACTAAGTCTATGAAGCTATACGAGGTGTGCCTGATGCTGCTTCAGGTTTACTCCAAGAACAATCTGGGTCGCAAGAGGCTTGATGTTGCGGGAGAGGAGGAACAGTACCAAGATCTTCTGCTCATCATGGAGCTCCTCACCAACCTCCTCTCCAAAGAGTTCATCGACTTCAGTGACAGTGGTACCAGAACATCGACAAACAGTCTCATGAGTTGCCTGGGGAAGAATGAAGAGATGCATGATGGTGCTTTGTTTGCAGACGAGGTGTTTCGTGGGCAGGAGCAGAGCTCTGGTGGAGGACGAGCCGTATCTGCTGCAGATGTTGTGCTCTATGGGGTCAACATTGTACTCCCCCTCATGTCGCAAGACTTGCTCAAGGTATGTGTTAGTGCCTAAAGTAAAGCGGTGTAATCCAAATATAAAATAATGAAAAGAAACTACTTGTGCTTTCAGTTCCTGAAGTAATTTTCCTCTCTGTCTCTTGTCTCCAGTTCCCCTCCCTGTGTAACCAGTATTATAAGCTCATCACCTTCATTTGTGAGATTTTTCCAGAGAAGATCCCTCAGCTGCCAGAGGACCTCTTCAAAAGTCTCATGTGTTCCCTGGAGCTGGGAATGACTACGTATCCTTGTTTTTTTTTTTTTGTTTTTTTTTTTTTGTCTTAAAGAAGTGTGGGGATCATTTAAAAACAACTCGCATTACAAGTCACAGTAATGTCTCAAACAACAGCAAAAAGTAAAATTATTTACAGTGGTACTCCGAGATACAAATGCTTTGAGTTACGAAATGTTTGAGATACGAAAGATCTCGCTGGAAATTTTAGTCGAGATACAAACATTTCTGCTCTATTTTCCACTTGTTTGTGTGACGCTGCGCTCCTTTATGACGTCGTCCTGGCGCTCCTTCATCCATTTTGAAGAAAGTGTGCTTTAAGGGACTGATACGCCTTAAAAGACTTTAAATCAGTTTTAAATCGAGCGAAACATTATTTATATATTACCAATAAATGTGCTATAACAAATGTTAGTCAAGGTGAAAAAAAATAACGTTTATAACATGGAAAGTGCTGTTCTGTAGCGCAACTTAGAGAAAGCATCTCCCCTCTCAGAAGCATCTCTCCATCCCTTCACACGCTCCGTATTCTTTGCGCTTGTGCTTGAAACTGTGTTTGTGTTAGTAATTTGTGAAATATCTCGAGAAAGTCCATTTTCATACGTAGTGCTGTAATGTTTTGACACATCGCTTCACTCTCAAGGTAAGGTTTCACATTTGTGTACGTATTACGTGTTTTGCATGTGTTTTATTCTGTTTTATTATCATTTATTACATTAACAATGTGTAGATTTAAGGAATGAAGAAACGTTATTTGATTTTTCTCTGGTTTACCCATTTTTATCTACTTATTCTGTTGTTTCTGAGAGCCGTTGCACGGATTAGGATTTTTACATGTACAACTTGCTTCAAGATACGAAATGTTCGAGATCCGAACGTCACCCTGGAAAGGATTAGTTTTGTATCTCGGGGTACCACTGTATTTTGTCTAGGTGAGCTTAATGAAACATTTGTGGTTGAACTTTGGGTGCCTTTGCAGATTTGTCCTGAAGTTAATGGATAAGAAGATTGGACTAAAATATGAACACAAATATGCCACATCCTATTCCCATTCAAGGGGTTACAGGGCTGAGGCAACTGAGTTTGTTGCATATGAGATCAATTAACACACACCAGTGTGAACAACTACAAGCCCTATAGTGACAACCCTTTGAAAACTACCATCACACTCTAGTGACAGGGTGGGGTTACATCCTTGTTTTTGTCTTGCTGGTTTATCCACTTCAAAAAAAAATGTTGGTTGCTTTGGAGGTGTCAGTGACCACAAAAAAAAATTCCCTATGTCAATATGCGTAATATAAACCCGCCCCACATCTCTGTGATTTTCCCAAGCTGAGATAGTGAGATGCCAAAATTGGTTGCAATGGTAAACCGTCAAGTTGCTATGGAAGGGTTGATGACCTAATATAAATGTTTCTTTTGTCATAAGTTATATAAACCAACCCCTATGTTTCATTTTGAAAAATGTAGTTGCTAGGGTAAACAGTTTGGTTGCTAGGGAGCTGTTACTATGTTTAACATAAGTTGTTACTATGATTAACATAAACAAAACATTATAAGTCAAAGGTAAAGGTCTAAATACTGCTTGGTATGTTCTCGCACAAACTAATAACCTTCACAACTGTTTTACAAAGTGACTTTTACAAAGTGAGTTTACAAAGATTCACACCAGAATTCGTGAATATCCAGAATTCTAGTCTCAAACGATATAGCAACATAACAACTTGGTATTGATAACACAATAACCTTATGAGGGTGATTCCATTAAATTGCTGAACCACCATGTGGTACAAAGATGACTAGTAGGGAAAAGCAATGGGGAGGATCATGTAGCAGTAGCGTGCTAGTTTTAGTTAAAACCAAGTGTGATCTGTAGCACCCTAGCTAAAATCAGCCTGTTCTGCAATGACACGACTCAACTCTGTGCTTTTGCATGCTTTTCCACTGTGGTCTGTACCCTTTAGCTGTACTTTCTTGGGAACTCCTTGGATGAGTTTCTAAGAAGAGGCCCAAAAATCAGGACAAGGCGATTATTTTTTCTGATTCATCCTGTCGATCACTGACTGGTCAACTGTTGATCTCACTGATTGGCTTAAAAGAATCCTCATTGTGTGGATATTAGTGTGCAGCACAAAACACTTTGCGAACTTTACAAAGTTTCCAGCAAACAGTTGTACCATTAGTTTGTATTTCTTACCATAGACAATCACAGAGGTGCAGACCTTTCTATGATGGTAGAAGTGTTTAGCAAGAGATCGAAGGTGTGATGGAATAATGAAATGCATTTCCAAGAAATCTTGTACTTCAGTTGCATGAGGAAAGTAGTGGAGACTTGAGTAGTACCATGTCTAAACCAAGCCCACTTAGAGCACATGCTAGAAATGCTAAGGGGAACCATAGTAAGTAGAGTTAAGCCTGTAAAAGATAAGCTTTAGCATGATTTAACATAAAATGTGGCTTTATTTAGCTTAAACATTAGATATGAATCAGCTAAACACACGCTGGGTTCCATTTGATTGATTTGTGGTGTCTGGTGTAGTTTTCCCCTTAACATTCACTCAACAGCATGAGCTCGGAGATCAGTCAGCTATGTCTCGAGGCTCTCTCCCCATTGGCTGAGCAATGTGCCAAAACACAGGAAAAGGACACGCCCCTCTTTATTGCCACACAACACTTTCTTAAAGTGAGTCACAATTTATGATTTTTTTTAAATAGCTGGATTTAGTTCAGTCATATTGTAAACCACTTACTCCTGTTTTAAATCACTGTATTGTATAGTTTTAACAATCTTTTAATAGAATGTGATGAATCTGCATTAACTGTACCTAACTTTCTCTCAGCTGGTGTTCGACATGCTCGTGCTCCAGAAGCACAACACGGAGATGACTGTAGCAGCAGGAGAAGCGCTCTATACACTTGTGTGCCTTCATCAGGTATGCTCACATTCCCATGGGACTAGTTTGCTCAAAACAACAAAATTTGGTAAATGTCGTTAGCATACACAGGCACTGAACTACGTGAAGCGTGTTATTTCTACATGTTTATGGCAGATTCATTAGTTTGCGAAGTCATGAGACTTCTTCGATGCACTTTGGATTTTATTTAGGTCTCTTTCCAGCGCGGGTGGCACACAGAAAACTCTTCAAGCCCTTTTATATGACTTTCGACTGGCGGCCATTACACATTACATTACCCATGATTCCCAAACTACGTCCCAAAAGGGGGTGGTGAGAGCATGACTGGGGGAGAAACGGGTTAAAAATACGGGATGATTCAAAGATGTTTTGTACTATTAATGTTGCATTTAGAACGTTAGTAACAGTGCAGTGCTAGTATAGAGGTGCTATTATTATAAATGTGTTAAAAATTGCATAATATGGCCCCTTAAAGTACCAAAATTCTGCCTCATCTCCCTGTGTACACTTGCTGACACCAGTGCCTTCCAGACCTCTCGAGCACTGCATTATAACAGTGCTAATAATCAATATTGCACAAAGAATGAACCTGAGTCATGAACTAAAACAGAAGCAGCTATGTAGGAGGTTCAAAACCTGGTATAGCAATAGCAAACTCTAAAAAGTTTTTGGAATGGCAAAATTGAGCACAGCAACAAACCACAAGGTAGTTACTCTCCATCAACAAGGTCTCCCAGACAAAGAATTCAAAGCAGACTGTGATTTTGAGAAATGCCTTTTTTGAAGAATAGAAGATGTCCATCAGAGCGATGAACTCAAATCTGGCAGAAACCAGTAGGGCTGAGGTAAACCCATATACTCTCTGGAGAAGTCTGGCCAGAAGTGGTGTTCATTGAAAAGTTGCTGCCGAAAAGCCTCCAATGTGGGATCAAGGCCAAGCAACTCAAGTAGGGGTGCAAAAAAATGTCTTGATATTGTCAGTTTGTTCATTCGTGGTATGTACCGTCAGGGAGGTAAATGAATGGTCCTGCAGAAGGACAATGATCTCAAACATACAGAAACACTAGAAGCACCCACACGCCCTCACAGAGCCCTGATCTCAACATCATCGAGTGTGTCTGGCATTACATAAAGCAACTGAAGGATGTGAGGAAGCTAAGCCGATGCCTGTCTGTTGCAGATCGAGTACTCTGAACTAGTGGAGACTCTGCTGTCCAACCAGAGGGATGCAGTGATCTATCAGAGGCTGGCAGAGGCATTCAACGGCCTTACCGCTAGCAGCACACCTCCCACCCTGGACCGTAAACAGAAGGTGGCCTTCCTCAAGAGCCTGGAGGAGTTTGTTGCCAATGTAGGGGGTCTTCTGTGTGTCAAATAAACCAGTTCCTCTCTGAATCTTCCCCTATCCACCACCTTCTCCTTCAGCCACATTGGTTTGAGCATGCCCAATGATGGGGGAGCCCAGCACCAAAGCTTTGATTGACTCACACGCAGCCTCAGAGAAGCTGGCTGGGAGGTTGTGGTCTTGTGACATGTTTACTTTGCCACTGAGCGCTCCTTAGGTGAACATCTATGAAATGCAAGGGGGTAAGCTGACCCCTATATCTTTTTCACTCTCGTACACGTGCGGTCTTTTGAAGATACTTCTCCTCCAGTGCCTTTGTGTTTGGTTTCTCACAGCACAGATCCTGCTGCGATGAAGGCATCTGTTTTTATCCATAAGGGTGTTACTCAGTACCTCAAATCTGGAGGCGAGTGACGACATGAGCCTTTTCATTGAGACGCTGAGGGCAGGGAAAACCAAATTGCTTTGTTTAAGGATGTATATATTTTCTTTGGTAAAAGACAGAAAATGAAAGTGTTGACAGGATTGGATGCTTTTATATCACTAGTTTTTTTTTAAACATTTCTTTGGAAGGAATTGAGTTTATTGTAGTTTTATGCTTGGGTGTTGTCTTTTTGCCCTGGATCACAGCAAATTGAGCAGAATTTCAAGGCTGACTAGTTAGGAAGGACATTTTCCACATGATGGCCTGATTCTCTTGTTTTTATCACAGTAGTTGTTCATACGCCTGCTCTGAATCGTGTCTACTAAGCTGTAGCAATAAAATACCAAAAATGACAACTGAGGGATTTCAACTGTTTTGTTCAGGGTATTTGGTGGTTTTAATTTTATTTTTTATCGTTCAAAGCACTAATTGTTATTTTGGAATGATTGATATGTTCTCTGTAAAGTGTATATAAACTTGTTATAAAAGCTGAGTGGTATGTCTTCTTTATGTTGTATGTAGTGTAAATCAAGTAGCTAATGGAAAAAATGTATTTGAATATTTTATATTAAAAAAAACTTATTTTGTAATACTATTTTAAGCATATTTGTGAGGCCCAAATCGAGTTTTTTTTTCCTCAAAATAACGTTCCGTTTTAAAAGCGATTGTTCCTTCATGGCCACCGTACTTGAAACGCGTGTTTAACCTGCGACTAATGTAATGTTTTGGGTTTTGAACTGAGCAGATTCGCTTCGAACCCTCGTCCGGTGTTATGGTGAGTGTCGAATTGTTTAAATTAGCGGGTAATAATGTAGTTATACAGCTTTTTGTGAGAGTTAGCTGAAATGTAATGAGGTTAAACGGACTGACGTTACCGCTCGTTCCTGTCACGTGTTGTCCATAGCGATAGTTTTTTTTCCCCATAGCGATAGTTCGATGAAGATGAGCGACAGTGATGATGAAGAGCCCCGACTCTCTGCGGAGACTCTAGCCGCGCTGCAGGAGTTCTACACGGAGAGCGGAAGAACCGGAGGCTCTGTTCGCGGAGACCCTTTCAGCGTTGGTGCGGTGGAGGAGGACTGGGTAAATGAAATTGCATTTATTTAACTGAATTTAGACGTCCCGACCTGTATAACTTTTTTATATAATTTATATAACTGAATTATTAGACATACATTTTTTTCTGCTTAAATAAGAGTTTGTTCTGTATAACCAGTTATTATATTTTGCTAGATGTAGTTCCTATAGCGAAAAAGATCACCCCGATCTTTTTCGCTTTTCGCTATAGGAACTACATCTAGCAAAATATAATAACTGGTTGTACAGAACAAACTCTTATTTAAGCAGAAAAAAATGTACGTCTAATAATTGAAACCAAATGAGAAAAAAATATAATCATCTGTGGGTTGTAATTACCTCAACAAAATGCAACCAGAAGCTCTTAAACAGTTTTTCACTGCAAAACAAATATACCACCGACAGCATGACCCAATTCTGGACAATATCTATGCAGACTGGTTCAACGTTTTTACAAAACATGGTTGCACATGGCCTATTGAACCAAGCACCTAACACAGTGTATATTATTTAATGATTAAAGCAATATTTTCTTATGCCTCAGACAGTCATTTCAAGTGAAAATATTGTCAACAGGCAAATAGAAGACAAAAGACACACAGGTTTGAACATTTACTATGCCTGCCACCTGGTTTGAAACCCTCTGTTCACAGTGACACCTTCCGTTTAGCCATATTTGGGGAGTGGGTAGCTGACAGTGATGCACAGGTCAATGTAGAAACAACCTGCACCCAATCAACATTTTCAGCTGACCCAACCAGACCGACCACAACCCGAATATCATTAAAATATTTTTGGATGACTCATAACAGCGGGTGACTGGGGGCCCCACTCATTTGTGATCAACCTGAAAGGTACCTGAAAGTTGACATCTGCTCTGACTACTAATGAATAATGAAGCCGGGGCCCGCTTACTGCTCTGCAGTGAGTTTGCAGGCTACCGTTGCTTTGTAGGAAATCTAGGTCTAATGCCTTAGATCCATAAAGACCAATATAACACCAATAGAAATTAATGCTTTTGTATTAGAAGCCACAGTAGGTAAAGTTTTATTGCTGATTTATTATTTTTCTAATAAATGACATTAATTTTGACTATGGCGTGCTTTTAACCATCTACAATTTATCCTTCTAAAGAGATGAAAGATGAATTTGTGTGTTTTTTAATGATTCAGTTTCCCATTGGCTCCTGTGTTAATGCTGCTGTGTTGTTTCTGCAGCGGATGAGTCAGTTCTGGTACAGCGAGGAGACTGCCGCGCGGCTGGCGGAGGAGGTTCTGCAGCAGGCCGGAGAACATGGCAGGTCTGTATTAGAGCACAAGGATAGTTGGATTCATTGATATGATGAGCCACAGAATTTGATTTGTAATATCAAATGATTTTTAAATGCGTCAGGACAGCTTACTGGTTTTGTGGAGTACACTGTTTAAAGTGAAATCATTGAATGTATATTTGAGAAACTGACAAAAGTCCCGTTTTAGAAGACACTTAGAAGACACTTATCCGATCTCTTGATTTGTTTTTTGATTGTTATAATACCAAGATAATTGGTGTACAGTGTATTAATTAATGAAGCACTTGCTTCCAAAATGCTAGAACTCTCAAAGCCATACAAACCTAAAAAAAATCATACTCAGATTTAAATTTTTAAGGATGCGTTTTTTTTTTATACAATAACAAACGTTGATAATAAATCTAGTAGCAGATATTTTACAGAATAGATTAGTCTCTTTTTACTGTCCTGTCGAGTAAAATTAATAAAGGCAATTATGTGAAAATAAAAAAGATCAGTTAAAAAGTGTCAGATTGCACTGAAGTTATTCAGTGCCCACGTTCCTGCCAGTGTTAACTTTAAGACGTCTCTGCTCAACTTTTTTTCTTTTTTTTTATTTTGTTGTATTTTTGTGGCACCTCATCTTCTTTATTATTTCACTAATATGATTTTTTGACGGCCTCAAGTGCATCAAAAGTATTCAGAGATTGATTGTTTTTGGCACTGACTTGTTTTCACGACGTACAGTGTGTTTCTCTGTGATTGGTTAAATCAAGGTTTCCGCTGGGTTTTCATTTTAGTCCTTAAAAAGTCTTCAATTGGGTTAAAAATGTGATTAAATGTACTGTTCCAGGTCTTTCAGACACACTTCAGGCCGACTCTGCTTGAGATATGTACTGTATCCGAGCCGGACCATTTAGTAACAATATGGCTGCCATAGCAACCACCAAAACCTAATTAATGGCATTTATCAAGGTTTTAAAATTATGAAAACAATAATTTTATGTTATTTTTCATCAAACAAATATACATATATCAAATGAAGTAATTGAAATGACTGAAAAAAATAGTTTTACATGAAAAAGGTGCCATTGTTAATCATATAACAGTAACGTTTCACAATGTTTTCGCTCTTTTCACTTCTTTATAAAACACAGCGTTTTTTAAAAGTTGCACAGTTCCATCATTTCATGTTAGATTTCATCTCATAATATACATCTGAATATGTTATTGTTTACATTTTTTGCTCATATGCACTATAATTTTTTACTGTGATTTATAGATTTTGTACTTAATTTATGGCAGTAGTATTTATTTCTTAGTGGTCTTTTCTTAAAGCTTGTAAAAAGTCTTACATTTGACAGTGAAGCCTCTAGAAACCCTGGTAATGGATTTATGGCATTTTGTGAATAAAATAGACTGGCGCTTATCACAGAATGGAAAGAAATAGGCAGAGCAGGACTGCATTAAACAGCAAATATTGTGTATTTTAATAAAATGATCATCGGATTTTCAAATGTTACTAAAATACACCTCAGACCATTTAGACTCGGAAGACTGAGATCGTGCTTCCATTCAGGGACGTAGTAGCGAGCTCTCCTGCTATATGGGGTTCATAGAGACACGAACGGACCCCTCCTGTACATTTGTTTCATGAAGGCGCCAACAGTTAGTCTTGTATAAAATGAAAAACCACCTGTAGTGATTACATTCTAAAAGACTTTGAAATGAGTTCTTTCTAATGCGTGTTGTGCATGTTGCAGGATAGCCTGTGTGAGTGCTCCCAGTGTGTATCAGAAGCTGAAGCAGCTGGAGTCCTCCAGGTCTCAGCGTGCATCCACCGTCCTGCTGGAGTTTGACAGACGCTTTGCAGTCTATGGAGAGGAGTTTGTCTTTTATGATTACAACAACCCTCTGTGCCTCCCGGAGGGTCTCCTTCCTCAGACCTTCGACGTGGTCATCGCAGATCCTCCGTATCTCTCTGAGGAATGTCTCAGCAAGGTGGCGCTAACTGTTCAATACCTTACTAAAGACAAAATCCTGCTCTGCACGGGTAAGTGGACGCATTGAAAAGGGTTTAAAGGTTTTATATGATCAGGTTCAACTCATGTTTTCTTAGACATTACAGAAACCTGTTGCTTAGCCCCACAAGAATGAATGGGGAGTTCCATGGTGAGACTGTATGTGTATAACACACACCACCACTTTACGACTTGTGCTGCAACATGGCAACCGGTCCAGAAATCCTGAGATTCATCTAAACTCAAACATTCATCTAAACTTCCTAAACTCAAAACATGCTCAAGCAAATGTTTGCTATGGTGTAACCCTTATGCATTGTTCAAATTCATCACATTGATCATTATGTTTCACATTTTTGCATAAATCCCCTTATCTACCTCAGTTCTAATCAAAACTACATTTTTGAATCCAGGAATTTTACCATCTAATTTCCAAGATTTTACATGATTTCAATGATTTTGGATATTACAAAGTTATTGAGGCCTGGAAATTCTTTTATCACAATCTTGGAGATGTCAAACATTAGTAACAACATTGGTGTTGCTGGATTTTGTGTAGAAATGTTGATGTGATAGATTTTTACAGCAGTTTAATTTAGTGGTATTAATGAAGCAGTGTCTCAGGTGATTCATTAGGTGAGGTCTGCTAGTATTTTTCACAGTCGCTAGATGTCACTAGTGAGCAAACGCTAAACACACGGCACTTTTTTTTAAATTAATAAGGGTTATATATTCTGATTTACTAACAGAAGCCCATTTTTCTGCCCGAACACTCCCTGTGTAAAATAAACAAATGAAGAAAATAAAACTAAACATGACCCTTAAGAAAAACAACTGAGCAAATAAACATTTATAAGAGTGAGCTACAATCAGCTCTTCCAGATAAAAGCCCCCCCCCTGAACTAAAACTTACCACTGGAAGCGTTTAAGGACAGTAAAAACCAAATAATCTGAAAAAAAAAATACATTTGATTACTTTCTAAGCTCAAAAAGTACAATTTCATTTATTTATTTATGTTCAAAGTTGTTTTTCCCACAACTATTTTAGACAGAAATCTCATTCGATAGAAAATAAATGTACTTTTCCAATACAAAAAAGTACTTTGCAAACAAAGACTCTCTCATAAATCACTTATAACATCTGGAAACGTTTTCTCTTTATCTGATTGGTTTGGAGCCAGATGAAACTACGTAGGTCTGAAACATCATTTGTGCTCCCAAGAAAGGAATAATGATTCCGTCACATGTATTCGGAGAGGACGTCTTTGGAAGGAAATCTCTAAATGGTTGACAACTATGTGTATTGTAATAATCTGCACAGGAGCTACTATGGAGGAGCATGCTGGGAAACTTCTGAACCTGAAGATCTGCAGCTATTTACCAAAACACAATCACAATCTTGCCAATGAGTTCCGCTGCTATGTGAACTACAATTCGACGCTTCTCTCGTGAAACCGACTCCAAGCGGATCACGTCAAAGCACGCACCTTGAGTAGAATTGGGAGGAGCTAGATATTTGATCGGCTGTGCATCAGAGAGATGTGATCAGCTCACGTTTGGCATTTAAAAAACGTAACATACGACGGTTTAGAAGGAACAGTTTGTTAATGTATTTATATAAAGTGTACCATGAATTAATGTCATTTGAATAAAGCAAAGAATACAGAAAAGTGATTGGTGCTTTCTTCCAGACAGATCTTGAGCTACCAACTGGATGCTTGGCATGTACCAAACTTGCAGAGAAGATGTACAGCGAGCTTTCCTAACGTAGAGGATTCACAATTCTCATTCATTATTTCTTATAACTTACACAGATATTTGGAGATTAATAATGCAATATTCCCAAAATGTAACCAACTGAAATTACAAAACAGTGCCTTGATTTGCTGTAACACACAGAGATGTAGAGGGTGCTATAACCATTTATAGAAAAGGGTAGGAGTTAGAACTTGACGGACTTTGCAGTTAACACTCAACTATAAATCAAGTAATTACAGAGAGGTAACCACCGGCCATGACTCCTGAGCTTCGAATGGTGCCAGTTGACCACAAATGGACTGTTAAGAGGTTACAAGAGTTCAACCAGGACATTTTCAGTGGATTTACAAGTCATGGAACACATGTTGCAAGACATGGTGTAAAACCAGGACCCTACACTCCTCTTCAGACTAAAGAAGCAAAAAAGTCTCCAGTATATAATGTTATCTTATAAAAATGTAACCAATTAAAATAAATCTAGTTACAACTACTGTCTATACAAATGTTATATAACATTTTAAGTGAGAACAAACCACTTAAGGGGGGTCTTCTGGCCAGGTTTTAAGTAAATGCAATACGTTCAAACTTAACCTGACCTGAGAATAAAAGTAAAAGATTAAAGGTGTTGGGCTCTACCCAAATCTCAAGTGGCAAGCTCTGTTTCTCCCGGCTGGGGAGCTTTGGTTTCTAGTTGATCTCATTCTTTGGAAAGGTCCTGGACACTGTGTTTTTAGAGGGTACTCTCTTCACGCCAGGTTTGCTCTTCTGGAATCTTCTCTCTCTTTCTCGCACTGCCACGCAGGTACATCCCACGGCAATGGAAACGTAGCTCTCCGTGTAGGAATGACGGCCCCCGATGCATGAACCACTAACACGGCGCAGGACGACGGCTGGCATGTACACCGGGGTGCTTTTGAAGTGGTCACTCTCCTCCCCATTTGGTCCGGTCAGGCATCCCCTGCACAAACAGTGTGCCTCTGGGAGATATCGAGGGTACCTCATGGGATCATGGGAGATTCTTGAATTGGAAATGAGAACAAAAAATGGTCATTTTCTTGCAAACAAATGCTAAATACAACCTTGTGATGGCAGGTGGATATATTTTAGAAAGCGATGCATGTTTAAATGATGGAGAAAGATTTTTTATTCAGTGTTGTGAGAAATTATTTAAAAAAAAACTAAATTCTTTAATTAACTTAATCAGTAAATTCATCCAGAGTGAACTTTGACAAATTCACCTCAAGGGATATGTCTAAATGTAATTTTCGATTTGAAGAGTAGATAACTAACTGTTAGTGTGTAATTGTGTGTGTGTGAAATAAATGATAGTAGTTTTTGTAAATTTACAAAATGCAAAGTAAAAAGTCAAGCATCACAGTGTAAGATTACAGTAAGAATCCACCACTTTTACCAGACAGGTGTATCTGTATAATAATTATTTATTTACAAAAATTATCACTGTCGCACGTCATGAACTGAAAAAGAAACAGCTTTGTAAGAGGTTAAAAACAGTCAAGGAACCCTACGCTGCAATCAGCTGGACATAAGCGGTCTCCATGGAAGAGTTACCACTATAACATAGGAACTAGGGTGAAGAACAATGGCAGCAGGTGCTCTGGTCTGATGAGTAAAATAAGTATGGCTACAGCAGAAGGCAGTTTGTTTATAGAGAGGTACAATAACGATTCTGCAGGCAACAGTGAACATTTGGGGATGCATTAGTGCAAATGTAGATAGGGATTTGTTCATCACTATTTCATCTTTGGGATTAATGTTCTCAATGCTGAGAGATAGAGACAGATCCATCAAGGAGGCATATATTTACTCTACAGAAGGACAATGGCCACAAACACACAACACAAGGTCTTTATCTTCAGCACAATATAGAAAAAGAAGTAGTGGAAGTGTTGCACGGCCCCCAGAGAGCCCTGATCTCAACTTCATCGACTGTGTGACAGCTACATCCACAGAAGATCCGAGGATAGTTCTCCAAGGTGTTTGGAACAAGCGCCCAGCAAAGTTCTTTCTAAATTACACCAGATATTCATTTAGATTTCTGTTATTCGTTCACTGCATTTTAAGAACAATCTTCCATTTCTGAAAGCATTTTTGTTAAAAACGTTGCCTACAACTGTTTTGCTATTGTAAAAAGAAAGAAAAATCATGCTGGTTTAGGTTTAGGTATAGGTTTGCTCGTTTTGACACCAAGTGATGTTCCGGTCGTTACCTGTACGCCCATGGCGCGAGGCTGAGGAGATTCACCGGGACCCCGGGTCTACCGCGCGCGAGGTGAGACGCGGACTGGCAGCTCACATTTTGCCGCTCTGGTGGCGCGAGCTGAAGGGTGTGATGAAACGCGCTGAGCACCCCGACCGAGAGCCGACCGAACATCTGCTCCAGGATCTCCTCGGGTAGATCCAGACACGACCGATGCTTCTGTGTTCTCCTGAACACCTTCAGTCCTTGGTCTCCCGATGCGCGACCGAAACACCACAGCAGCAGCGCAAGCGTCCACGCAACGCGACCGCGCATCTCAAAATTCCACTGCGTCGAACCTCGCGTAACTGGAAAAAGGAGCTGAATAAAACTCGAGAAGATCTGCGTGAAGCGGGTTTTTTCCGTCTGTGTGGTAAACAAGCTCAGGAATCTTGGCTCCACGCATCTGGGCGGACCAGGGCCATTCCATTTCTCTCCCTGGGATTTTATTTGTATAAATAAATAAGCATTAAAATAGCTTACAAAATACATTTACTATCAAGCAAATTGTACCACGTACTATTCATATTGCAATTTTAAGCTTGAACATTTGAAATATTGATAAAATTATTTATTCATCTTCTAAATAGCTTATTATTCCCTTCATGGGGGTCTGCTATCTCCAGCACATTGGGTGAGAGCTGGGGGTACACCCTGGTCAGGTCGCCAGTCCATCACAGGGCAACACACATTAACTTTTAAGGGGAATTTAGATTATTCATTTCACCTACCTTCATTTAAAATGTGTATTTGGTAAATAATGGAATCTACTGGTTCTATTGTCACATGCACCATGTGACTATTTAGCATGTATTTGCTAATTCTCTGCGAAAACTCAGTTCTGTTACCTTTGGTCTTGTTGGTTATATAAAGAAAAACACGAGGGTTAGTAACAAGAAAAAAAACAATGCCATCTTTTGATTATAAATCTAATAAAACATTTAAATAAGTTTTTTTAAGTATTCCAAATGGGTATTGGTCCATCTTAAGTATGTTTGTTATTAAAATCTGTTTTGAAATGAAGTAAAAAAGGCTGTTTAATGATAAAAATGTATTTATTTGAATAAAAACGCACAATACATTATTTAGACGCGTTGTTTTTTTGTTAATTACACTGATAAAAGCCTAATAAAACTCTGTGCTCTTGTTCCTAGTGCATTAATTGCTTTAATGTTTGCACATACGTGAGTTTTTCCAATCATTCAGGCAGCAAGTCATCTCCCAGCTCTTCATCAGCAAACTCATCATCCTCCGCACGTTTCCTCGCTGCAGTTTTTGGCCTCTGCAGTTGAGGCCCCAGTGGATCGACATATGAAGCATCTAAAAAGACAAATACTTTGTCAGTTCATCCGCAAACATTCAAATGAATGAAAAAAAAGAGAAAAATTCTCACCTATTTCCTGCTGAGTGCTGGCTTCGTACGGCTCGCTGGATCCTGGGAGTGTTTTCAGTTTGATGCTAAGTCTCTCACCCTTGGCGCTGGTGCCATGGCTGCTCTGGCCACTGTCTGAGGGAACATGAGAAGAAGACACTCTGATGCTTCTGGGTTCTTCACAAGAGGATTGTGACTGGGCGGTTAGGCAGGCCAACACTCTAATTAACATGTAACAAATGTTGATCTTTGATTAAGCTTCCACAAATAACGTTAGCATCCTAATTATACAAGTTTATTAAAGTGAAATCCCTGTTTTATAATTTGGTTACTGATGGGAACACAGCTTAAATACATAGTCATTATACTATTACCTTTTTTGTTTTGTTTTCTAAGCACAAGGTGTTACAACTGGGTTTTTTGGTTGTACAAATCAAATTAAATTGATCATTGTTCCAAATTTCGCAATGAAAACAGTTAATTTAATGATGTAATCAACAATCATAGATGTTTTTGGCCTTTAGTGAGATGTAAAAATTGTGCTAAGGACCCCTTGAACCCTGGAGCTGGCCCTGGATGTCTGTCAAGAAGAGAACTTTAAATGTTCTTCTGGCAAATGATCTTGTGGACATAACAATATCCACTTTGAGAATAAACGCTTCGATACTGAAAGTGTTCTTCACAAGACTATGTGAGACATTCCTCTCTTTTATTTGCTCTCTGTGCTCTGCAAACAGAAGGAAGCTACTGGAAAGCCTCTGAGGCTGTACAGGTGGGCTGTTTTCTGGAATCACTGACTGGGCTCCACAGCATGTTAAACTACTGTTGTGCTGCGAGTGGAAACCAGATCTGAACTCACAAAGTTCAAGTGGGATTGATTCGTTTTCATCCTTGGTATTCCTGTCAAAACCTACAATTTCAGGTTAATGAGCTTTTCCCCTGCTTTGTAGTGTGCCTGGATTTCAATGATAAGAAAACATAATCTTTTCTTGTCATTTATTTACCCATCTTCAGAACAAACGGTTTCAGTAGCTCTGAAGGAAGCACTTGGTATAAATAGAATTTTAGAATATTCAAAAATGTAAAACTGGGAATAATATAGGTGGTGAAATGCATGTACAGTTACTCAAAGAACAACAATACAACACTTTGGTTATGAACCTGTTATTGAAAATATTAATCATACCCATTATAGACGACTCTGGAATCATGGTTTAACAGAAAATGCTGCTTTAAAAAACAGATAACAAACTGCAAGAGGAGAGAGAGAGAGAGAGAGAGAGAGAGAGAGAGAGACAAAGGAATAAGGGGGAGAGAGAGATGGCAAAGAGGAAAGAGAGGGGCCCCCAAGAGCCAAGTGGCAAAGTTCAATACAGCAAAGTCCCTCAGCAACCTCATTTAAGCAACCACATTGCTAGTTATGATGTAACTTCCTGTTCTATCTCAGAATAATAGGATTCAAAATATTTCTTCTGTTACAAACCCATATAGGGAACCCAGTCCCTCATAAGGACTGCTGTGCTGTATTTATAACAGACACTGGAAACAAATCTCTGTGCTACTCCCTTAAACCCGTTTAAAAAAATAGCATCAATAATACATTACATGTGCCATACGCTCAAACAATATATACAATAATACGATGTTGGGAACATTACGCAAATAATCTTTAAAAATAAAGCATTATCGTTGAATCAGTTCAACCACAGTAAGGCATCCATCGTAATTATAGTACATTAATAAAACACAACATTATCTGCTCTTTCTTCATATCAGGTTTTAAAACAACAGTGGAATACGGTTGGACCCTGGCACTGAGCAGATATAGCTTTATCCGTCTCTTTAGTGGATTGACAAGCATGTCCGGCTCACATACTGTTCATAAACGCGGAGCTGGCAGTTGTTATGGAGGGGGCAGGGCTTTTTACACCTTTTTATAGGTCTGGCTTAAATAAAAGCTTTTTGAACACAAATTAAAACATTTTGAGTTCGGAAACTTGGGGGTTCTATTTTTCCTTCACCCAGCTTGCCAACAGATCTCTTGTTTTATAATTCAGCAACTTTTAATTAAATGACTGAATGATACATCATGTAAAGAACAGGCTGAAATCCAACACATACCGCTGCCCTGCTCCAGCACAGGACTATACTTCATTTCTGAGCGAGAGACTGCAGGGAAAAAAAGAAGACAGGAAAAGAAAGGAGACTGAAATCATGGAGTAACAGACAGAAGAAAATCAAAGCTCAGTGATAAAAGGGTCTTGGATGCTGGAAAGACTTAAGGTTCTTCAATGTGGGGGTGTAGGGTGCATTTTGTTGCCTATCCTAAGTGCCCACATCTGCATGCTGATTGGCTGGGCCTGGTCAGTTCCGCCTCTCATTATCCAGAAGTTATTCTTTTTGATTGAGGGGGATACTCCAGATATAAGTGCACCCAATGGTCAGTTATCTGCATCTGATCGGTCTTCAGTTAGAGTCGTAACATCACCTAAGATTTTTAGGCTAATTGTCTAACCTTTATCCGATCTCCTCGATGAATTTGTTCACCTCAATTACTCCAATAATTGCTTTGTTGGTTTCAATGATGAATAGTTTAATAAGAAATTCTTTACTCTTTCTGAGAGAAAGACACCTCTTGTTTCAAAGCTTATTCAGGAACCGAACTAGTAATGACACTGGAATGAAGATCTTTGGACATTGTGATGAGCGCACAGCAAGGTGTGGATGGATCTGCAGCGGTGGTTTTACTGGTGTCTCTATTGTACTTGTGAAGTGTGTGAGATTATATACAGTACCACTGGCTCTCAGAGGAGGAGTATCGATGGGACTGGAGCTGCTCCCTTTCAGGTGCACAGCCAGAAACAGATAAGAGAGAGAAGAGACAGAAGATAAAATCCATCAAGAACATGGAAACGAAAAATAAAAAGAAATAGGTGATTCAGAATTTTATTAAGTCTTGTCAAAAGGAGTTATTTCATGCAATATTTCCAACAAATAAAATAAATGGTTGGACTAATAAAATAAATAAACTTTATATCAATTATAAAAATTTTGCAGAGTACTTTTACTATCTGTACTCCAGCACACAGATTTCCTTATGGCAGGGGTGTCAAACTCATTTTCACCGAGGGCCACATTAGCATAATGGCTGTTCTCAAAGGGCCAGATGTAACTTATAAATGTTAAACAATGTAATGTAAAATAAATGTAACTACTCCTTAATGTTAAATAACTCATTACTTATAACGTATTCAAGTGACAATTCAGTTGCATAGAAACAATTGTATTCTTGTTGTTCTAATATAAATCCTTTTTATTTTTGTCAGCTTATGAAAACCCACATAACTCCATTAATGAAGGATCAGAAGGAACTGTACAAGTGAATAAAGAAAAATAGCATTTTTGTAATTTGTTTAGCGAAAAAAAAAACCTTCACAGACCGAAGACGATGCATATCAATCATCTTTTATCATCAGGCTCAAGAAACAGATCACAGATAAACTATTAGCTCCGCCCATTTCACATCTTGAAATGTATTTTAGCTTGAGAAATCGGAGGAAACGGAAACACCATTGCGGCTACCGTGTGTTTTTTTTTTTCGTTTTTAATTTTTTTATTTTTAGACACTCAAAACTCTTAAGCTCTCGCGGGCACACATTAGATTACATGGTGGGCCACATCTGGCCCTCGGGCCTTGAGTTTGACACATGTGCCCTATGGGATATGCACCTGCAGATCTGTATCTCATACAAAAATTAAAACGCAGGTATTGAAGAACATTAATGAATTGTAATTCTAGGAATTACAGTATGTTACAAATTATGCAGCGTTCGTTCATTTCAACTAATTAAGAATCACTAAAATATTAGATATATAGGCAAATATATATGCTATATTACAGTTTCAGCACGTATGCTTTGTGAGCACAGGGTGATTTCCATAACCGTTAACATGCTTAAATCAGTCATGAACCACATTTTTTTTCTTTGTGTTGTTGGTGGATAAACACCTATATAGACAAAGCAATTTTCTCAAATCAAAAACGTTATCTGTCTTTTAAATCCTTCAGCCTGGCTTTGGATGTGAGCGAGGCTTCTGACATCTTTGGAATGTCACTCTAACTGGACAGCATTTTGAATATGCATGACTTCTTTCTTTAACCTTTACATGTCGTGTTTAGCTAGCTGAAGCTCTGCCTTTGTTTGACTGATCGCGTCAGCGAGACAGAAGGCTGTGTGTATAGGGAATCTCTACTGGAGGAGGTCCAATGTCCACAATTGATGTGTAACCACTGTATTGTTCCATCAGCTCGTATTTGTCACTTTATCACTTTTTGGTTTCCCAGTTCATGATCCCAAAATGGCAAACCGAATTCAAACCAGTCACTTTCTGTTTCCTCTGCTTTTACATATGCCATATTATACACAGGGTTTCCACAGGGTCTTACAAATTTAGAGACCTTCATTTTAGGCCTTAAAAACTCTTCAATCTAATGAGATTTGCTGTTTGCTTAATTTTCTGACACACTTCAGATTGACCGTGCTTGAGACAGATTTCCCAGCATTCACAGTGCAAGCCAACAAAGATGGCTGCCATAGCAACCACAAATACAGTTTTTTGTTCATTTTTGTTCATTTTCATCCAACAAATACAATTATGTCCAAATACGTTTGCCAATGAGACATTATAGAGCACATGCAGCATATTTCAAAGTTGCCAT
This sequence comes from Danionella cerebrum, assembly GCA_007224835.1. Taxonomy (NCBI): domain Eukaryota; kingdom Metazoa; phylum Chordata; class Actinopteri; order Cypriniformes; family Danionidae; genus Danionella; species Danionella cerebrum. The sequence continues at coordinate 182,495 of SRMA01025933.1, forward strand.
TTTAAGAAATCCATTGTGTCATGTCATAAGTGCATATAGAAGTCATTTAATTGAAATAAAAAAGCTAGTTTATAGAAAAACAAATGCAGACTAATGACATTAAAGATTCACAATACAGACTTGTGTACGGCACATGTTTTGTGTTAAAAAAATTACAAAAACGACCAGAATTTGCTGCATTTGCTGATCCTTCAGAACCATTTGGTTGCTAATCTGATGTTCTTAATGTTAAGAATTAATGACGTATCAGGAAACAAAACGTGCAAGTGTCAATTCTTATTCTGTTCTCTTACCTACGACTGAGACATTTTATAATCTTTACAAGATGTTTGTAGAAAAAAAAAATGTAGCTGCACGTATTGTTTACATTTTTTAGCTTGTATGCAATATAATGCAATGCAATGTATAGTGAATTTATAGCAGTTCATAACTTATAAACATAAGTATGACATAGATCTTAAATTTAATTTGTAACGCCATTCAAAATCTCCAGAAACCCTGTCTAGAGTGCATGGGACAAGATGTGATCATACCACTGTGCTTCCTGGAGTTTGAACCACTTCCTATTGTGTTAGAAGGCAGGAAAGAATGAAAGAATGAAGCTGAAAACAGTATATGTTAGACAAAAAATGTCTGGATTAACTCTAAAGATCACCTGTTCCCAGATCCACTTCTGATGTCCCACATGAGGAGTTCAGAACAGAGAAATATTACTTAAATACATTACATTTCGCAAACTGAGGACTAAACTATAAAGGGGAACTGCTCAATATAAGCATCAAATCTTATCTAAAAAGATAAGATGTTTTCTTGTTAAAGCGGCATCTCCAATGATTTATCCATCTGGTTGAGTAAACACATAATTTAAATAAATAGTAGCAACTATCAAATAAAATTGACCAAAAACAGCTTTTCTCTGTAAAGTTTACGTGATTTTTGCACATTAGTGTCTAGAAATAGATGTAAAGTTCTAGTTTTAGGGAACAATTAAGCCACAAACACGGTTTACACATAAAAAGCACTATTTTAACAGAATACAAAAGCCCTTTTTAATATTTTAGCAGAGATTTCTCCTTTAAACTGATAAATTATTACATTTCATAAAACTGAGAATACTGATCGTTTTTCACTTAATGCCAACACGGCTCTTGAGATCCACACAGCAATTTCAAAATCATACTCCGAGAAACAACAACAGTGAGAAAAATCTCTGAAATGCAGCTTTAAATTAATGTATCGGAGGGTTCGTACCACTAGGGTTTTTAAGGGGAGTGTGTAAAAGGGTCGAATTATTTCCTGTTTACCAAGTAAAGCAGCGGACATAGATGGGGGGAAAAGTATTATACATTTAATCAGCAGGTTTTAAATTTAAAAGCTCAATGAATTGACCAGAGCTGAATCAGTGGACTCACCACTGCCGGCGCTCCATTCCCTCCGTCCACGAGCACTGCTGTCTCGACCAGACCTCACCCGCTGAGGAGACAAAAAGCAACATCATTCCAGCACCATTTTTAACTAAATGGTTAATGTTTGGTTAACACATTTTTGCTGCTAGGAGTCAGTGACATCATACAAATTTCCAACCTGAGTAATATAAAACAAACCCCCATGTCTCTATGACTTTTTTTACTTGAGTTGAGATCGGGGTCGGTGACCTAATATAATGTTCCCTCTGTCATTCATATAAGCCAACCCCCATGTCTGTCTAGCATTCACCAAAGCTGAGGTAGAGTTCATAAAATTTGGTTGCTAGGGTAAACAGTGATGTCATTTTTTAATTTGTTGCTATGATTAGCATGAACAACCTCCCATTTCTCTATGATCTTGAAGACATTTTCGTCGTCGTTTCCCATTTACTTTAAACGGCCATTACAAGTGATACATATTTAATATTTGTAAATACTTTTGCACTGTGTGAGACAATTTTATTCATTACATTTAGTCTTAATATTAATTATTAGATGTGTTTATGGAAGTAAGTTCACCACATCTTTTGTCCGCCTTACAATGTAAATAAAGGTTTATCCGTCAATATTATTACAACCATGCCTTCGGAGTTGTCAATATAAACGACTGGTATTACTAATAACGGTTGGCATGTTCATGCACAGACTGATAACCTCCACAGGTGTGGTCTGTTTGAAGTTTCTATGAGGTTCTCAGTTTGAGTTTAGCAAGTTAAATGAATGGAAAATTTCCCAGAATTCTCTGTGAATTCATTTAGTGATACCGGTCTGAAAACATATAGCAACTCAAGTCACACCAATTTGGGTATCTTGGCAAAGTTTGATTGGTCTAGGAGGAGATGCTTTTAGAATTTTTTTACCAGAAGCAAAAGGTAAATGATATTTTACAAAGCCAACATAAAAATATAATGGTTTCCATGACAAACCAACATAAAGTGGTGATGAGTATATGCTTTGAATTGCTGTTTCTTCTCCATCTACATCCAACTTGAATGAAGCAAAGCGTTTAACAACAGACAAACTTGTGTACCTGTTCTCTGATCTCCTTCATCTTCTCAACTTTCTTGAGCTTGGTGGCATAGTCCTGCACCTCTTTCAGCCCCATATCGGTGGAGAGCCTGACCAGAAAGCGCAGACCTGCTCCACAGAGAGAAGCTATCAGAAGGAAATCCATGAAGCAGATGAAGAGAATCAACATAAAGTGCACTTTACATTCAACATTTTCTGGAAATTTACGATGAATCTCCTTATACGTCTCCAGTGCTTTCTGATAATTGCCTGAATAGAGAAAAGAAAGAATGGAATAAGTGTCATTGCTGTGATTGAGAGTACTGTAAAGATTATTGAAATTCTCCTACCACTTCGCCTGTAACAACTGGCAACCATCAGCTGCCACTTCACCTGGGTCGGCCTGGTATTACATCAACAGATCTTTATATTAAAATTTGAAAACACACACACAATGTTTATGATGATATGTCGACACTTACTGAATTAGCGTAGCTCTCTCAAAGTATTGAATCGCCTTCTCACAGAACTGCGTGTCGATGTAATACGCCCCCAACCACTCAATCACACTAATGTTTGATGGAAAATACCTGTACGACTGAAATAAACACTTTTATCAACACAACGGTTTCCTAATGACATTTGTGGATGTGTGTATTGGTTAAATGAAAACTAACATAAAACTACTATTTCCATAATTTTTAAAACCTTTGTAAATTGCGAACAATTACTTTATTTTGGTTGTTTTGGCAGCCATCTTTGTTAAACAATCAAATGTTCCAGAATCCGAGGTGCATGCTGGGAAATCTGTCTCAAGCACACTCCTTCTGAAGTGTCAGAAAATTAAGACCTACGAAAAATCATTTAAGACCTGAAACAGCAGACGTTTTACTTTTTAAGAGCCCGCGGAAAGCCTGTTAAAGGCAGGGTAGATGATTTTTGGGAGAAAATGTTTAGAGTTGAATAAATTTATCCCAAATGTTAAAAGCTCTGCCACAAACAAATATCACTGACAAAATAACCCAGAACAATCATAAAGGAATCTGTTGAGTCAATTAGTGGAAGCAGTGTGTGTCACTACAGTACTATACTGTAGTACCATGTTGACTATATGAAGTTGTATAGTTTTTCTTTCTCAAAACACCAAAACTCCATTTTGACGAATTTGAATAAAATTAGAGAATTTGAGAATTTTGTGCTTTTCTGTGGCACAAATGTGGTTTGAGGAGATAAACATTTTCTGTTCCAAACTTTCATAAAGCATCTCAAAGTCATACAAGCATCAAAATTTCAATTCCAGATTTTAATATCTAAAGACTTATTTTAAATTAAGTAATTTTTCCCAAAATGTGATAACTCCATGGCCCTTTTTTCACAAAACGCTATAAATCCAAGGCATCAGTGTACCATAAAATACCATAAAAAACAACATTGATATGGTTCCAGAATAGATTGGTTAAACAGTTTCAGAACACACACGGACCAGGACTGGATTTCATGACAAGTTTATGTTTTTGGGAAATTGATTAAAAATAATAAAAAAATACACTTCAGATTCAGCAACTTTTTCGCATTTTGGAAACAAAGTCATGATATATTACACCCATAATAATAATTTACATTCTATAGTGGGTGTACCCTACAATATGTACAATTTTGAGGGTTACTAAAGCTTGAACAATGAGTAATATTCACTTCCTCAAATCTTGTTTTTACCTTTGAAATCTATGGAATTCCATTGCTTTCTATGGAAGCTGATTCAAAAGGCCAGTCTATAAATTCCAACTCCAATCTCGTTTAAGTTCTAAGGGGTTGTCATTTAGATGTGATATATTTGATAAGATAAAAGTTTTTACCTCATAGTAGTACTGGAAGGCCTGAGTCTTGTCTCCCTCATTATCGTAAAGGTCTCCGAGTTTGGCCAGCACCCTAGCATCTGCAGGTGTCACACTGGTCAGTTGCATCAGCCACTCGATGGCCTGATGAGGGTCCTCTAGCATCTCATAGCTAATGCTGCTTAAGGAAGATGACCAAAAAAATAACTCAATGCTCATCTTAAACCTTTTACCTCCATTTTAACATGAACATGGCGTATCATTATTAGCCTTATAATTATACAAATCCAAAAAGACTTTGAAATAACTGCATCCTAAGTCCTCATCTACGGTAGTCAATTTGAAGATAGACGTTTCTACAATGAATAAAAGTAAAAGTTAAAAAAAAAAGCATTGACCTCGGAGAAATGGGCATCTGATGTCCCGTTAAACTTTTTAATCACCATTTGATTTCTAGTTAACAAAACCCTGAATGGAACAGCAAATTTTGAAAATGTGCATTAAAAATTATTTGCACAATTTATCAGGATAAACTTTCCTTCCGATAAAAAAAATCTGCATAAACTACAAAGGAAAAGCATTTAGAGAATTAATCTCAATGCAATGCATTTTTCTGTCAGAACTATGACAGGGCGCTATGAGGCAGCGTTAATGGATCAACCAATGGATCGATTTTATTACACAACATAATGCTTTGGTCTTTCTAAAATGTCTTTGATTAGCCAATTAGTCCGTCATCAAAGTGATTTGAGATTATCACCTTCCAGAACTGACTTGACCAGCAACGTTCCAAAGAGCAGCCTCCTGCCTCCAAAAGCAAGACTGCAATCATCTACGTGATTTATTACAAAGAAGTTATTATATATATGAGAAAAAGGCCATCTAGCACAGCGACTTCCATTTTTATTTTGATATTTACCACTAATTTATCAGGAAATGACAATTTTGTTCTCTTGGACGCGTTGGATGGAAACAGTGTTGTTTTCGCTATAATTCTTTGTGATATTCCAGTTTTGTGCACAAATTTAATTTGCATCTTTGGATGGAAATATGGCTATAGACTGTGTCAGTGATGCTTCTACTGGTTTCAATGAGTTTAAGTTCGACAGTAAGGGAAAACATCAATACCAGGGAAAATATTGGTGGAATTTTAGGCCTTTCCCTTTTATAAATAGGGGTGTAGTACGGGGTGTGGCTTTGGTTAGAGCGTTCATTAGATTAGTGCACAGTACACACTACTTTTTGAACCAATGTGCTATTCTGATTGGTGCATCAATATCTCTCTTTCCCCCAAATCTTCACTTTGCTACTCCAAAGTTTCAGAAAGAAGTACGGGACAGACTGAACAGAGTAGCACCTTCACAAAGTAGCAAGTTTACTGAGAAACGTAGGCTTCATCAGCTGATCACATTTAAGATTAGTGGGAAGCTTTGCTTTGCTCTTTTGACATGAAATCTGACTTGAAACAATGGATTTCTTTATTTTAAAACTGCAACTCCTGAGAGAACCCATTGTGAAATGTTTATTTAATTATATGTCTAACCTTAAGTATCCTACACATTTTAATGGCCAGTTTGAGTATCTGCCGTTTTTCCCGGATATCCATTGCATTATTAACATTTTAAAAGGAACCAAATGTTCCATGATATATGTTTACATTTCAATCAGAGGCTTTTATTATAGTAAAGGATACAGAGAGGCTAGCTGGTACATGACCTGAGCACTGTTTCGCAGTATCGCATGCAGTTTGAGGAAGCAGTCCAGGGCTTCCTCGAGTCGACCCATCCTCTTATAGGACAAACCTGCAGCATCATAGAGAGACTAAATCAGAAAACATGATCTAAACCTCATGCTGTCGAAGCGTTGGGCATCAGACCTAAGTTATAGAGCGCTTCAGTGCAGGATGAATCATTACGTAGTGCCTCCTTATAAAACTCAGCAGCTTTCTCATAGTCTTCCTTCACAAACACTGTGTTGCCCTTGTTTATCAGGGCAGCTGGGTTGTAGCGGTCCGCACTCATGGCCAGCTCAGAATACCGATCTGCCTGCTCATAATCCTTCTCCTGCATTCAAAAAAGAAGCAAATAAACCCAACAATAGAAAACTTCTTTCAAATGAACACCATGCAGAACCAAACTCACCAGAAAGTACAGAAAAGAGAGATTAGTGGCAGCAGCACTTTTTACTCGGCTGTCCTTCTTCTCAAACATTTTTAGAGTCTCAACTGCCTGAAAACAACAGCATGTAATTAACCACTTCCAGCAATTCTAGTCACAAAATTTCAAAATAAATAAGAAACCATTGGTAAACAAACACTCAGGGGTTAAACAGTGAATATCTAACGACACAAACATACCTCAGCCTCAAGAATCATGCAGATGGACAAGCAAGGAAACAAAACGAAATAGACCATTGAACGTAAACAGACAGAACCAAGTGTTTGACACAGACAAAAGAACAAAAACACTTTGCTCTGTAGTGCTTTGCCAAATGCAGTTGGGTTTGAATATGTTTCTGTAAACTTCTCTACCTGTTTGAAGTCCTTCTGCCTCAGGTAGGTAATGGCTTTATTGATCTCCAGGTCGTTGGCGAGTTCAACATACTGTGATCCCTTTACCATTTCCACACACCTGGAGAAAAACCAGACTGAGCTTCATTGCTAGCTTTGTTTTATTGCAAAATACACTCTTTATTAGGTACACCTGACCAACTGTTAACGGAAATTTCTACAGCATAAGACCCCACCAGATGCCACTCTTTATTATTACTGCTGCTACATTCTGATGTATGTATTTATCCTTCTTTGTATGAATTGGTGGGGGTGTAATGGTGTGGGGGATATTTTCTTGCCACACTTTGGACCCATTAGTGCCAATTGAGCATTGTGTCAATGCCACAGTCTACCTGAGTAATGTTGCGGACCAGAGGAATGTTCCCAGTACCTTGTTGATTCTATGTCACAAGGGATTAAGGAAGATCTGAAGGCCAACAAGGATCCAACCTGATGCTAGCAATAAAGTACCTAATAAAGTGGCCAGTGAGTGCACAGCAGTTCATCTAAAAAACTACACGTGTATTTAACACCATTTTTTTGTTCATGTAAAACTTTGTGATATACTGGTTCTTTACTTCTTGCAAGTTTAAAAATGTAGAATGTAAGACCTTTTCAAGACCAACAAGAATCAAATTTAAGACGTACATCATACTTATGTTTATCTAACAAACTCCCATAACTATTAGCAAAAAAATCTAAATCACTGTAAAAATAAATCTAAATATGTAAACAATGGCCACAGCTTCAAAAATTGTAAACGGGTGGAAAAAATATTATTTATATTATAAATATATATAAATATAATTATATTTCCTAGGGTCCTAGATAAAGAAACAGAATAAATTTGACGTGCACGATTTGTTTCCTGAAACAACAAAATGGTTTTGAAGAATTTCTGGTCATGTGTACATTTTAAACATGTAAACAAGTGTCATACACGAGGCTATATAGTGAATCGTTTAGGATATTAGTCTATATTTTTCTTTTTAAGCTGCCAGATGAAGAAGCATCTGAGATTGGCCACGGAAACCTATTCCATTAAGCTGTTTACACACTGTTCTTGAACTGTGTGTAAAGGTCTGTAGGGTATAACACTGAAGTTTCTTACTCTGTTCTGTCCACGACAACCCAATTTGTAAAAGTGTTTAAATATCTTTATGTTGAAAAAAATCAGAAAAGGATGATTTTAAAGTAAATGGGAAATCCTCAATTTCAATGTATTCATGCAAAAATAAATGAAAACCGTAGACATTAAAAAAAAATAAGGTACTTACCAATCGAACCCTTCTGCAAATGATGACTCAATGGCGGGTGCAACAAGTTTTGCTGAGGTCATAATGTATTTTTCAGCTAATGCTTTCCTAAGGGTTAAAGACATGAACCACGTGAGAGTGATGATAACCTAACATAAAATATGCCATGAACTGTCAAGAACAGCTTTGTCAAAAAAGGTTGTGCCAACAGACTTTCTTTCATTTTCTATTTCAAATTTCATCTCAAAATTCCAAAGAGCCCTGCCCTAAAAAAATCAAGCTGTAATTTCAAGTAGGTTCCTCTGAAAGTTACAAATTTCTAATATTTCTTCTTTTTCCTCTTCTTCCACTTATCCAGGGCCGAGTCGAGGGGAAGCACTCTAAGCAGGGATCTCTCTCCCAAGAAACCGCCTCCAGTTCATCCGGGGGGGAACACCAAGGCATTCCCAGGACAGCCAGGAGACATAGTCTCTCCAGCGTGTCATAGGTCATCCCTGGGGTCTCTTTCCAGAGATACATGTCAGAATTACCTCCCTAAGGAGGTGTCAAGAAATTATCAGAATCAGATGCCCAAGACACATCAACTGGCATCATTCTATGTGGAGGAGCGTTGGCTCTACTCTGAGCTCCTCCTGGGTGACAAAGCTCCTCACCCTATCTCTAAGGGAGCGCCCTGCCATCCTGTTAAGGAAAGTCGGTAGAAAGTCTTTCGGTAATGACCCTGAGCTTAGCCTTTTTCACCACGACGGATCGGTACATTGACGGCAGTACTACAGTGCCTGCACCGATCCATCTGTCAATCTCTTGTCCGATAGTCCCCTCACTCATCAACCCAAGATACTTGAACTCCTCCACTTGGGGCAGGACCACTTCACCAACTGAGGTACTGAGAGCATTCCAACTTTTTCTGAATAAGAACCAAGGCCTCAGATTTGGAGGTGCTGATTTCTCAACCCAGCCGTTTCGCTCCAAACTGCCCCAATGCACACTGGAGGTCCTGGTATGATTAAGCCAGCATGACCACATCATCTGCAAAAAGTAGAGATGAAATCACGTGGTCCCCAAAGCAACCAACCTCCAACCCCCTACTGCACCTGGAAATCCTGTCCATAAAAATGACAAAGAGCAGCCCTGCCAGAGGCCAGCATACACTGGGAACAAGTCTTACTAATTGCCAGCTAAGCGGACCAAGCTCTTGCTATGGGAATACAAGGACCAGACAGCCCTTAGTAAAGGACCCCGCACCCCATACTTCCAGACACAGATTGGGGAGACAGTCGAACACAGTTTTTTACTGTAGAAAGAAATATTAGTGAAAGCTTAAATTGTCACAGTGCCTCTCTCTTTCCATGTGGTGAAGCTTATCGTTCTTTATAGCCTCGATCACCATATTCGTATGGGGATCATCCTGAAATAAAGACAAAATATATTAAAAAAAGCACATTTTGAACTTTTAAAATGAATAAGTTCAACATTCTACTGACATTTGGAGGGATGTACTTGTCGTCATCGTCAATTCCAAGGGGCACCGAAATTAGTTTTTGAAACGCCTTCTTCATTCTCTCACGGTCTCCGATGGCGTAGTAACACAGGATGAGATTGAAGCCAGTCTTTATGCTGGGGCTCTCGCTCATGATGTATTCGAAGGACGTGATGGCATCGGAGTACTGACCCATATGTATGAACACAACTCCAATGTTCTGCATGATCTTGATCCTGTATAAAAAGAAAAACTCTATAGTTTGCTACAACACTGTTATAAGAAATATGGTCATGGTGGCTATTTTCAGACTGCAGATCATAGAGCTCCACTCCAATTTTTGGGACATTATTTAAATCATATTTATTCTGTTTATGAATAGGATGCATCAGTTCTATGCAACTGCTTTATTGAAGCTAACTTTTGGATTGGAGCCTACAGGAAAACCTTTCCAATATAACTGTGAGCACCTCTCTAAGCTTGGTCCTCTTCCATGAACCGTGAGTAAGAACATGTACTTGATCATCCGCACTGGTTGTTGAACACCTTTCAATGACTAAACAGGCAGCTAAAAATATCTGATATCGGACCACATATGAAAGCAACCTAGGTCCAAGGTCTGTGTATGTTGCGTTCATTTCAATTTTTAAAGAAAATCGACCCAGCATTGTTGATTTTATGTTATATTGGATGCAAACAATACATGCAAAATAAGAAAATGTTGTGTTTTTGAATTTTCAAATATTAGTTTGTTCCAAGTTTGCAAAAAAAAAAAAATCACATAACAAATAAAGAAACACAAAAATGCTCGAATTGCTGTTAGTTCTGCTGTTAGTAGAAAATGGTAACGCTTGAACCATTTGAGAAGCTTATTTGTGAGCTGGTACAAACTGGAGGAACATTTCCAGAGATCTCTGAATCCAGCATGGTGTGTGGCGAGGTTGTTCTGCAACAAGCATACAAAGGTTTTGTTAGTATGTGAGAAGAGGCGCGTACCGGAATTATTATTTGGAACTGGTTATTGCTATTGCAATTAGCAAGTGAAACACTTTCTTAAAGCCATTTTTTCACAGGACATATCGTTTTCCATCACTGCCAGTATTTTGTTGTCCGAGAAAAGCGAGCAGTGATCCATTACTTAATTTAAAACGTAACATTAGCGATGCAGTGATTTAGCATGCTGTGGTTCAGGTTTCATCTGAGGTGTTCAAGAGTACATAACGAAAAAATAAAACAGAAAACAGGAGTATTTTTAGTGAAATATAATATTTTCCTCATTTTCATCGAAAAAGGAATAAAGCAGTAAATATCTGATTTTTAAAACAAGAGAAATAATGCAACTAAAATTGAATTTAGAAAATTGTATATTGTTTAAAACTGAAATAATTCACTATAAAACTTAAAACTAAATTATAGTAAGGTGTTTTCTAATCAACCTTATAAAAATACTGATGTTCTTAAAAAAAATGTACATTTGCTTTATATTGAGTCATTAAAAAGCTCACGCATGTGACCTATTCAATCTGGTAACTCAAGACACATAAAGACATCAATGTTCCTCCAAGCTGAACTTTCTGTTGGAGGGAAATCCGTAATCAGCACCACATAGGCAGGAACTTGCATTTAATGGAATTTTTTCATAGTGTGACGGCGCAGCCATCCACTTCACCACCATGCCACCTGAGATTTGAATCAATTAAATTAAATAATTAAAGATATCTCTAAACATACTTTCACTACACAGAAGTCTAATCCAATCTCTCGAACAACATTTTTATTAGCAATAAGTTTGAGATATCTACAGTTGAAGATTCTTCTTCTTTTACTTTCGGCTGTTCCCAGTTTAGGGGTCGCCACAGCGAATCATCCTTTTTCACCTAACTCTGTCCTCAGTATCCTCTACTCTTGCACCAACTACCTTCATGTCCTCTTTCAGTACATCCATATATCTCATCTTTGGTCTTCCTCTTGACCTCTTGCCTGGCATCTCCATCTCCAGCATCCTTCTTCCAATATAACCACTATCCCTCCTCTGCACATGTCCAAACCATCTCAACCTGGCCTCTCTGACTTTGTCTCCAATCTACAGTTGAAGATTAACTAGTAATATATCAATAGAAATATCATGTAATATAATCTGCACTAGTCAAGGGAAGCTGACTCTGTCTAATTGGCTTGAGCAAGACAAAATTAACCGCATTTTTTGGGGTTGTGTCAGCACTCGTTTTGCGTTTCAGTTAGAATACTTGCTGATCTGTTTTAATCTCGCACCCGACAAAACCCAAGGTAAAAAAAAAAAAAAGCTAACTAAAAATAATTAAACTAAATATTTTCAAAGACACGCTCTAAAAACAAATTAGAAAAAATATATTGAGACCAACTAAAACTATTATAACATTACCCGTGTCATGTCTGAACACAATTTGGATTGAGCGGTACAGCTGAAAGTCACTTTGGGCTGCAGTCTGAATGTAGGGGCCACAGAGATACTGACCTCATTCCATTGTGTGCATTTGAGATCTGATCCAACGCCATGCGGTAAAACTTAACAGCTTTGGTGTAATTCTTTTGCTTGAAGTAAATATTTGCCATGTTCACCTTCAACCGTCCTAAAGTTTTAAACAACAGTTATACAAATTATTAAGACCAGAGAAAATTGTCCTACCCACTTAGTAACTATTTTATAATACACACTTCCCCATTAAAAGAAAAATGCCAATGAATGAGTGCCAATGGGTACTCAACTGTAATTGGGTGATCTCCCCTGAAGGGGCGGGGCTTAGCAATAGGTTACTTACATTACCTCAGATAAGTTACATATTAAAGTTCATTTTAAGGTCACTCACCTGCGTTGTTAAACATCTTGTTCTTAACAATCACTTGGTAAGTGTTCAAAGCCTCTGTGTACATGTCATTATTTGCATACTGATTGGCTAAATTGAACAACACCTAAAAAGGATCAGAATCTTTTGTTAATTTTCAGTAAAGGAATGTTTGCAGTCAAGCCTGTACTATGTGGAGCAATGGACTTACAGAGTAGGTCAGATCCAGATTGATGTGGTCAGCAGTGCCTGTTTGTTCTCTCTGTCTCACCAGGGCCCTTTCCTTTCTGCCCGCTTCTTTGGCTTTCTCCAGAGACTGAATAATTAAATGTAGTATTAACTTTTTTTAATCTAAAAAATTACATTTAAAAGTAACTTACCAGCTGGAGATCCCCACGGGCATGAGCAAGACAGCTCTCCTCAATCAAATCATTCACTTTCTTTTCCAAAATCTTTATCTTCTCCTCTGGACTGGGTAAGAAAATGTAACATGACATATAGCGCAGCTAATAATCTCTAGAAAGATCATATGACTACAGTGGATAAACATACGTGTCTTCATTCTTTGTCTCTAAGGGTGGAGCTGGCCCTTTGGATTGTCCCAGTGGGTCAAATGCGGTGCCTGAGAAACCAAAGAATCAAAATGTTTTACACCAATTTAATAAAAAAAGGTAGATTAAAAGTGAAATCTTAAATATATGTAATATGTTTATATGTGAGGAACCATTTTAGACTAAACAAAGTCTCTGCACAAACGTTAATGTTTGCTTGTAAAAGTGTCTTTAAAAGTCATTTTATTAGCAAAAGGGAATGGTTGCCAAGGTAGAATTTTTGGTTGCTATGGAGGACACAATTTCCCATGGCAATATGATTAATATTAACCAAACCCCATGCCTCTATGATTTTCCTTAGCTGAGATAGTGATATGCCAAAATGATTGCTATAGTAAAAGTCAGGTTGCTAGGGAGGACATGATAAAATATTGCCTTTGTTGCTATGAGAAATATAAATAAACCCCCATGTCTTTATCGTGTGCCAAAGCTGAGATAGCATTCAGAAAAGTAGGTTTCTAGGGTAAACAATTTGGTTGCTAAGGAGCCATCAGTGACATACTTTTTTTGTAATTATGATTAGAATAAACAAACCCACATTTCTCTGATTTTTCATCTTGAAGATATTTTCATTGCCATTTCCCATTTTTTAATGAACATAAAAAGCCAACGGAAAATTGTAAAGCCCAAATATTTTCACACAGTGGTTTGTATGTTCTTAGTTTGATTTACCATTTTACAACATTAGACCCCATGGTGATCCCAAGTCAATGGGATCAAATTTCCCAGAATTCCTATAGTATAGTAACAGACCCCTTCAAATATCTTGGCAAAGTTTGGTGGCTGTAGCTCAAGCAAAACCGGACACGAAACATAACGACCCATTAATACAACTGACCGAGGGTATTCTGTCTAATATCGTGTTCATTAACAGTTGAAATTTGTAGCATTAAAAACAACCTCCCCATTTCAGAAAATGTACAATACAATTAGCACATAAAAAAGGAAAACTGGAATAACACAACCTGATAAACCCTACATAAACACACAACAGCATCTTCAAAAAAATGCTGTAGTTCTGGAGGTCATCATATTATGATGTTTATCGTAACATTAAACTTTAGAGCTGTTGGGATGAGAAGCCTGCATGATTTGCTTCACCTAAAAACATGTTGTGGACTATTTGTTGGCACTTGGCATAGCAAAATATCAAATTCTACTTTCCCGGTCGCTGCTCCCAGGTCTGATCTCATGGACTTGAAATGTTTGTGCTCTAAATGCTAAGCTGTTCTGTCTACATCGTCAAGTATTTGCCATCCTTCATACTCCAAACATCTCAATTTCCATAACATATCCAAATGTTCCAAATTCTTATTAAATAACATTTAAAGGGCCATGAAACACAGGATGTAAACATTATATTTCCAGTGATTTACATGCATTGAACAAATTTGTAACAAACTTTGTAATTTCTACATTTTGTTTGCGATTTCTGATTTCACGTTTGAAAAGAAATTTTGCAGGAAGTGAGACGTCCTTGTCCTATTTATTCATGAGTCCGGCCTCTATTATCCAATGAGAAGATGCTATGTTTTATTATTAGTGATGCCTAACTGTTGAAATGTCCTATGAATTTGCAACTTGCAAGACTGTACAGTATTTTGGAGCCCAGAATGGGTCGCAAATGTTTGCTTCCATGGTGCAAAGGTGCTGAGGTTTTCCCCGTGGTGAAGTCAGAGCTAAAATCTGAGTTCAAGAGGTTGGTCAGCCACCACCAACTGTCATATCGAAACTATGGATTTGTAGCAAGAATTTTCCTCGAGAAAGCTATGAAAACTGGAGAATTGTGCATTGCAAATCAGCATTTGTGATATGGTTGTATGGTCAGTGCAGGTATGTGTGCGGTTTACCTGCTGTCATGAAACACTTATATTTCTATATTTGTTTCTGAAACTCGAAAGTCAATTCAAGTCATTCCCTCATGCCAACGCACTTTGTGCAGCTGTACACGCCCATTTATTGAAAATGATCAAAAGCAGATGAGATCTGAAACAGGCAGCATTTTAAAGGGCCATGAGCCAAGCTCAATGCCCAGCTTAAGTAAAGAAGTAAGCTTTCACGTGAGCGTGTAGCTTGGTGTGCCTAACTGCAATGAATAAACTCACAAATAAGAAGAGAGGAACATGGCTGTGAGAACATTGTCGGTAACAACTTGAAAGTACCTCTTGAAATGGATGAAGTGTACCCTGCTGCTCGAACTGCAGTCATAGGACGAGATGCACCATCCTGTACAATACAGAAAACCCCAAGTAATTCACAACAAAGCTCTCTCTATTTAGGAAAATTGAAAAATAACAACTTGACTGACAGACCTGAACAGCTCCAGTCGATGGTCTTCCCATTGCAGTCCCAACAGCTGCTCGGGACTGGAGTAAAATCAGAAACAATAAGGCAGTTCAGGGAGGAATCATTAACCGGTTTGACAATGTTAGATACAGAAATACTGTAAATGATTTATTACCTCATCTGTTTTTTATTAAAACAAGCACAACGTATATTATGTAGAGAAAAATAGCGATTAAGTGTGTTGAGTAAAATCATTGATTCTGTTCGATATCTTGATCGTGATTCCTTACTCACCCCGTAAGCTGTACCAATGGGTCTTCCTCCGAAAGCAGTGCCTGGATATTTTGCGGTCATCTAAAACACATACAAATCATAGGCAGCACCTATTGTTATGTTGGCCTGACAAAGCCACCAAACTTTACGAAATCATCCAAACTGGTCTGACTCGGGTTGTTATAGCTTTTCAGACTAGTACCACTAAAGGAATTCTGCAAAATCGGAGAGAACATGGGATCAAACTGTGAGAGCCTCATAGAACTTTCAAATATCTCTACTTTGGTAGATGATGAAGGTATGGGGGTTGGTTTATGTAACTTTTAGCGACAAAAGGGAACATTATATTGTCACTGCAACCAGACTGTTAACATTAGCAAACATTCTGGTTTATCACTATCTCAACTACGGAAAATCATAGAAACATGGATGGTGGTTTAAATCCCTCATATTGGCATGGGGAACATGGCAACCAAAAATTCTACCTTGGCAACCAGTCCCTTTTTTCTTATAAAAATACTTTTATCAAAAGTTTGTGTACACCTTTAGTCATCTTGTTAATATTGTATGTCTTTATTCTGGTGCGTTTATGCTTAAATAAAGGAATGTATTAATCTTACATTTATGTTATTACATTCAGAATCTGACTACATTGAATCTAGATTGTATTCATTGCTGCAGTTTTTCCACATTTATTTCTAGTACTGGGCAAACGTTTTGGCAGGTGTGAAAAAAGCCTTTACCCCAGTATGCTTCAAAATCTTTGTCTGGAAGAGACCTTGTTGATGCAGTATAAGTACCTTGTGTCTTATTGCTGTGATCTTGCCATGCAAAGAAGTGGTTCTCATCCTATCTTCGGAATCAGAGTTTGGCACTCCCTCGCACAGTTTTATACCTCCTACACAACTGTTCTATTTCAGTTCATTGCTGTTTTCCACATACTTGGTGGATTATACACCCTGACTGTGCAAGTGTAGTTTTAAGAATTGATGCTGGTTTGAAGGTGGACGATCAGCCGCTCCCTCTCGAGAGTCTAAGTCCCTTCTGAGATCTCAGGGTAGCATTGCATGGGTTGGGCGTTTAGGATACAGTACTGCTTTCCTCTGGGAAACAGTTAAAATGGTACTCATAAATGTCAATTTATGGTTTAAAGGATATGAGATAACAGCCACAGGTTTGGGAGGTCAAGCCCCTGTTGACTCCTAGTCATTACTATTGGGGTCATCCAAAGTTCCATGCTTCCTCTTGCAGTTATACAGTCCTTGGATGCTGTGAGGATAGCTTTTATTGTCACATAGACTGTTTAAATGAGTTCTGTGAGAACCTCGATCGGGCTTTTGATGTGTATTGTGTTCAGATATTTATGTGTATTTAAATCAAACACATTACAATGGAAAAAGGTAGTAACAACAAATATTTATTTGATTTATGCTATTAAATTTTTTTCTTACTTTGCATTTTTTATCTATGTAAATATACTGTGCATAGTATATAGAGAAAAATAAATTCATACATTTCTAAAATAGAAAATGTGGAAAAAGTGCAGAGAATTTGAATATTTTCTGAATTTACTGTAAGTATCTGTATATCTATAACAGCAGAAGTGAGAACTTACAGGTGGTCTCCTGCCATGACTTGTTCTGACAGCCTGCTGAAAGCCCATGTCATTTTGAAGGTCCTGCAGGGTCAAGGAGATGTATTAGTTTGAAGAAAATTCTAGAAATAAAAAAGGAACTACAGACGAATAAGGATTTGTGCACCTCAGAGTCAAAAGTTGGATTATATTCATTGTAGCCTGTGTACAAATCATCTTCCTCTTCTTCTGGGACAAGATGGATGTTTTCCATCTAAAAACAAACAGTGAATTTGTATAGGGACAAAATTCTATATAGTTGCTGAAAAAACTCAGGATTGAATGAGTTAGTGAGACTTGTATAACATACAAGATAAAATTTGCATTTTCAAAAGAAAGTGCTTTTCACAAGTGTAAACTGTTATGATTTAACATACTGATGGTTTTTTTACTTTGTTTGGAAGAAAAAAATTGGATTATATGGTAAACAAGTAACAATATGCAAAATTCAGATTTTAGTTTTAATTTAATATTCCTCGAAGTAGCGACCCTTTGCTGTTTTGTACACTCACTTGTATTTTCTCAGTGAGCTTGGTGGGTTTTTTTTTTCCAAAACACTTGAAGTTGTTGGGAAGATGTTGAGCATTGTATATGCCCTTTAGGTCAACCAATCCAGACCTAATAGTTTAACTTTAAAACAGGTTTTTATGGCAGTGCTTGATATCCTTTTTTAATTACAACCCCAGCTTTTTCGTATTTATTTTTTGACAAAAACATAGTTTTTATTATATTACAAAATAATTCTACCACAAACCTAAAATTGTACAAATTTGTATTTTTTTTTTACAATAGATTCTTTCTGTTTTCTGACAAAGTATTAGACAAAATTAAATGTATAAAAATGAATTGAAAAAAGCAAAGACAAGGTCAAAACAATGTGAATATTGTATATAAAAAAATTGTGTGTAGAACTCCTCCTAAACCTTATAAACAAAGAAATCTACCAAAACAATCTATCTAACTGATATGGGTTCTGTAAAATGAAAGTGAAAGACAATTTTCTCGCCAGTGCGGACAGAGATTTTTATTGTTTAAGTTAAGAAATCCCACAAATTTCACTTGAAAAAACAATAAATTTTAAAGAAAAAAACAATTGTGCATCGTTAACCAAGCAAAGGATGGCTACAGTGAGGGATAGAAGTTAAAGGATAAGCTCTGATACACGATTCACCCGCTAGGGGGCAGCAGTAAGATTTGTGAACTCAGAGCATGCAACTCTCTGAGTGAGATAGGATGTTTTGTAATGTTCCTCTTCACAATAATAGATTCCTGCAGTATCCCAGTAATTTCAAATTGATACAAAAATACAAATTGTTTTTGTATTGCGATATATTGTGTCAGGATATATTGTTCTCCCCTATTTAGAAAATAAATTTCACGTTTATTCGTAGTTCTAATGCCTTTTATGTGAATCTACAATGAGTCCACACTTTGGAAAACCCCCCACTAAATTAACTTCTTAAAGTCATTGAATGGCCTTCTTAAAAGGAAGAAATTGCTCAATTCAACAGAACGTAGATACTATTGGTAAAATGGTAGAGTTGGTTAAAAAAAAAACCTATTGCAATTCCATGCTAAAATATTACAACACATTTTAAAATCTAAAATGCATGTCTGATATCGTTTTGTTGCTGTTAGTGGTTAAAATAATGTAATTAGGAGTGCAGATATAAATCGTTACTTCGATAGCTTCGCTTACCTTGTTACCTAATGGAAATGTTGCTGAGGGACGACCAAAGGATTTGTTGTCGTTAGATTAGCCGTTAGCAGTCACTGGTAACGCACAGTTACAAACCGGTTGCTAGGATACAAACACCACCATAAGCGTAGCTCAAACATGGTTGTCTTCCGTTCAGCTGCCTTTTCTGTTTAGCGTTTAGGTCTATCGTTATGTTATTTCACGTATTATTAAAATAAATGCAGGCCCATTTCCAACGCTGGTACGAATTTAACAAGTTAAACTCCTGGTTAAGTTTGGTCTGTGCGAGACGCCGTAGTAGCGCGTGCGCGCCACCGTACTTCCACCAATGCACATGACGAGCCGAGGTCTGCTGATGTTGTGATATTAGTGCTCTTTAGTACGAATAAAGCAGGGTCTCTGGTTGTTCTGATCCGAATTTTAGCACGCAACTATGAGTTCAGAAAAAGGAAATATCATTACTGTTGTCGGGAGGTGAGAATGCATTTTAATTAGCGCTTTTAGTAGTGCTAACGAACATGTTGATATTACAGCACTAGCAGATTACTTGTGCTCTTTGAACTCTGTTCAGATGGAATAACTTCATAATGTACTATTTGGATGATTTCTTTAATATGAACTCAGACATATAAGGAAATACCATCAAGCTACTCAATTTTACTTATGTAAAATGCATTTTATTTGTCATGCTTTGTTTTTTTTTTTTCACTTCTAAAATTTTTTTAAAATTGTTTTTATTTTTCTTTGTTGTTTGTTTATGAACACCACATGCAATATGAATATTCCCACACAATATTTTGATTCTTTCCGATTTACCAGGATAAAAATATTTTCGTTTGTTATTGTCCCTCTATATTTGACTACAATAGTGGGCTGATTGGCCGCTCCTGGGCCATGGTTTTCCTAAGTGGAGGTCACCAGGTCAAGATTTATGACAACAAACCCGGACAGGCATCAGAAGCCATTGCCGAGATCAGGTTAGTTGAAAACAGGATCACAATGAGTACTGTAACTGTTTCCTGCTCAGTCACAAAGAGCTGCTGACTCTCATCACATTCATTTCATTGAAAGCGATGGCTCACCCACCCAGTGGTGGAGTTTCGGCCATTATCATTACATGTTTGTTTTGTACACATTATACTGTAAGCTCAGAGAGTAATACACTTCATCCCATGTGACTCCAGTGCTACAACTTTAATGTTGGCTTTTAAAGCAATTAGGACTCGTTGCCAAGGTAGAATTTTTGGTTGCTATGAAGGGGTAAGTGTTATAATACAAAGTTCCCCATGCCAAAATTAGTGATTAAACCAACCTCCATGTCTCTATGATTTTCATTACCTGACATCTATGATATGTCACATTGGTTGCTAAGGTAAACGGTCTAGTTGCTAGAGAGGGGTTAGTAGCGACATAATGTTTCCTTTGTGACTATAAGTTACATAAATCAACCTTCATGTCTTAATCATTTACCAAAGCTGAGGTAGAGTTCAGAAAATGTGGTTGCTGAGGTAAAGTTTGGATGCTAGGGAGCTGTCAGTGATGTCATAATTTTTAAAAATGTGTTACTAGGATCAAGTCAACATTATTCGTTCATTTATTTTCCTGCCCGCTTATTCCCTTATCGGGGTCACAGGGGTTAGCTGGTGACACTCCTATTTACGGTGCTTTTAGGGGCACTCAATAAACAATTTAGTTTAGAAGGGCACAACCACCTATGAAATCGATGATGTTAGGGTAGCTTCATCAGACGACGATCTCCAGTGTCCACTGATGTGGTTTGCAGGCTCACTTCTTAGTCTTCTCTACACAGGAGATAGTTCTTAATGATTTTGGCTTTATGTTTGGGGTCGTTGTCCTGCTGGAGAATAAATTATTGCATGATGCCTAAGTATCAATTTTCACCAGGGATCCAAATGTCAGAAATGCAGCCCCAAATTTCCAAGGATCCTTCACGGTTGCCTGCAGACACTCAGTTTGTACCTTCCTCCATTGCTTTGACAAACAAACTGCTTTCTGCTACAGCCAAATATTTCCAATTTTGACTCATCAGTCCAGAGCATTTACAAAAATGAATAATCATTACTTATATTTCTGAAAGTAATATTTGTTAATACAATTTTTTAACACCCACCTAACGTTTTTTTACCCAGTACTGCCCGTGTGTTTATGATTTTGCTATAAATTATGCCTTTAAGGTGTCTTTAAGAAACATGTTCTTTTAATTAACTTCCTCTGGCACCAGATGGAGCTGCAGGGTTTAGTCAAGTCACAGTATTTCTATAGCAATTTAAATTCCTAATTGCTCACTAAAAGACAATTACATCATTGACCTCAACTACATCAAGATCAAACCACAGCTTTGTGTAGGATTTTTCTTCTCATATTTATTATGAAGACTTTTATTTAACTTCAAGATGCAGCAATTCTAGGATGAGATAAACGTTTAAACGATCTCAAGACACGCATGGATGCATATTCTGAATATACATCTACAATGCGATTCATAAGCATGCTGCGGAAGGTAAAATAAAAAAAAAAACTTATAATTAATGACATTTAATAATTAATTAAAAAATTATTTTAAAATGACGTGGCCAATTTGCTCAGTTACATACAATAATAACTTAAGAAATGCCAGTTTCATCATCTTACGGACAAAAAGATTTTTAAGAACAAAGTTTATAGAACTTTAAAGGCTACCGTAAAGAACTTTATAGGCTACCGTTTTAGTGACGTGCAATTCATGTCTGGTGAGACACTACTTTTTTTTTCCACATGCAAACTGTAGCATACAAATAATCACAAAAACATTATTATCAACTTGCCTTTCTTCTGAAACAAAAAAGAATTGATAACTTGTTTGTAGAAGTGTTCTTACTCTCTTTTTGCCTTTTTAAGTCTCTAACTCTAGCATCGTCCTTTAATAATTCGTCTAACCCCTAGAAGTCTGGGGCCTTTTAGAGCGTTTTTATATTACTTTACAGTTACCTTTATTGGGCGGCATGGTGGTGCAGTGGGTAGCACTGTGTCCTTCCAGTTGTCGGCAGGCAAAAACATGCGGCAGGTTAATTGAATTATCTAAATTCCCCTTAGGTGTGAATGTATGAGTGTATGTAGGTGTTTTCCTGTGATGAACTGGTGACCTCTCTAGGGTGTACCATAACCTCTCGCCCCATGTGCGCAGGACACCAGCAAACCCCCGTGCCCCCACAAGGGAAAAAACGGGTTAGAAATCGAATGAATGAAATTACCTTTAAATTGTTTTTTTTTTGGTCTGGCAATGCTTGAAATCTTTTTTTTAATACACCTTCCCTTTTTAACAAATATTGTTCATTACATTACACAACAAAATTACAAAAATGAGACAGAATAAAAATTCATAAATCCTGAAAAAAGCAAAGACAAGATTAAAACAATATCAAAATTGTATTAAAAAAAAAAACATCTTCTACACCTTATAAACTGGTACAAGCACTATTGTGCTGGGACTTTGAAAAAGACAAGCCATATCACAGGTATTGTATGTCCAAGGGTTTTTTCACCACTAGATATCACGGATTTGGGGTCTGTAAAATGAAACAGAGATGGTTGCGCATTTTCTGTCAATTTTAATGACTTTACAAATAATGTGTCATAACGCTTATAATGTTTTTTTTTAAACCAAATATCCAAACTTAAGCTTTTTGAAACCCACACATTACAATAGCCATCAAAATTAAACAATAGGTGGGTTGTATCATTCCTATTTAATTTGAGCAGAGACTTCTAAGAGTAAAATTTGGAATAATTCTTGAGTTTATTTACTCTAGCTTGCCAAATCTATAATTCTTAGCCGAGACGTAAAATTAAATGTTAATAAGTCTTAAAAAATAAAACACCTTCAGTTCAATAAAAAGTTCAGGCTTCAGTCTACATACTGCTGTGTCCTGCACATGTTAAGTGAATTTATTAAATAAAAAGAAATAATGCAGGATATTGAAAAAAACACTAACATTATCGTGTTTCTTTGTCTAAAATGCACATTAAAGCTTTAAATCCACCTCGCTTGAGAACCACTGATCTCCTGTACTCACGTAAGTATAGCACAGTGATGCATTACAGCACCCCAAACAATAATCTTGATAATCCATGTGGAGTCATATAATTTCAGAATACCATGGATTACAAAACAGGAAGAAGACGCCCTGTATCTGCAACACGTGGCTTATGACTAAATCGTATATTTCAGAAGCTGGATGAATGTTGTGTGTGAGCAGGAAGCAGCTAGAAGAGCTTGAGCACGCCGGAATGCTGAGAGGAAACCTGAGCTCTGCAGAGCAGTTGAGTCTGCTCAGTAGTCGTGAGGACTTGCAGCAAGCCCTCGAGGGAGCTTTCTTTGTACAGGTGAGCTTCCTCCAGAGCAGACGCTTCTCTTCCTCTTCAGGCAGAAATGACTGAAGGAAACTGAGGATAAACAGCTCTGAGACAGATTGAGCAAAACTAGTTTTTCACAACAAAAGATCACATGGTAAACAGCAAACCCGTCGCCCCACACCAAATTGTTTAGTCACCGAGCACACCACATGAGACCTTCTGGAACAGAACATTCATGATGTGTCACTAAATCAATGGTATTAACTACTGTAATTGCAGCCATGTTTAATAATTAAGATGCATCGAACACCTAAATCAATACTTCTGTTTAAATTTTAACCTTTTGTATCCAACAACTCGCGGTTGTACCTGCCTCTGGGAATTAAATCCATCAATAGTAGATGATTTCATTGAATCATGTAATTACCTCATTTATCCCTTTATAAAGGTGTAAACCTGTTGACCTTATTTCGTTTTGGGATGTTGTCTTTGAATCATTAATTGATCTTTACACACTCCTTCCTAACTAGGGTCATGGGAGTGTCTCATAAAAGGATAAACACACCTTGGGCAGGTTGGTGATGAATAGCAGGGAAACACTTTTGTTGACCAGTTTGATTTGCAGATATGCATGGTTTATAAATGTGTGGGCAAACTGGAGTCCATAAAGGCTTCTAGCTGAGATTCGAAGCCTGAATCATCTCTACAGTGTAGTACCACACATTATAGACATTCATTAGGGCTTGAGCTCCGACGGTGCGTAGAACTCTATCGTAATCGCTCAGAGAATTAATGTTTTGTGGTTTTCGGCTCATTTTGAAGGGCTGCCCGAAAAGAATTTCGTCACATCAGAACTACAGTGAAAAATGGTGGTGGCAGTGTCATTGTGTGGGGTTGCATGAGTGCTGCTAGTGCTGGGGAGCTCCATTTGGGCAATATCTTGCCAACTTGATCATTTTATGCCTGGAAGACTTGGCTCTGTCCTTGAAATGTTTGAACTTGAAGAAAAAGTTTGAATATTAACCTTAATTTCATGTTATAGAGTTAAATAAGTGTTCAATAAAACGAAAAGTTGTTCTTTTGTTCATTGAACTACTGATTGAAATCTTTTTAAACGGAGTGTACACATTTATGCAGAGCACTGTGCTAAATTGTAACAATCTTTGTACATTTTACTCTTGAAAGAGGCCGTTTCAGTTTACAGAAACTCACAGAAATATGGAAGTTAATACCCCCTGCCAAATTAAATTGACTCTGGAGCTGCTGATGGTTCAGTTTGCTCATCTGTCTGGATGCGGGAACAGCAGCGTTATGGGCAGGGATTAGTGCATGACTGGACTTTGTCAATCAAGGCATTTTAATGAGGGACAAATTGCTGCACCATAACTACTGCTATTCTTAGACATATTTCAGAACATTAGGTGCTATGTTTTCTTTAAAATGTGTCTATCTGTATCTGTTTGTTTCTTTTCTTCTTGTTTTTTATCTCTTTGTGCTCTAATGTTGCTGCAGCTGTTGCTACAGCGTTAACCATCAGCTGCTCTTCTCTTGTGCTTCTGTTAAGGAATGTGTGTTTGAAGAGCTGGAAGCAAAGCAAAGTGTGTTCCATGAGGTGGAGAGTCTGGTCAGTGACGGAGTCATTCTCAGCAGCTCCACTTCCTGCCTGATGCCAAGCAATGTCTTCGCTCGGGTCCAGAACCGAACCCGCTGCATCGTATCACATCCGGTTAGTTTGTGGGGTAAAAAAAACTCATGCGGTTTTGAGTGTTAGAGAAAAGCACTTGTGACTTATATATTAACTAATATTAATTAATGTAGCATTTATCAGTTTAAAATCCAAATCATCTTAAAGACATGGCCAGAATAAAAAAAAAATCAGTTTGGGTTTCACCGCAATTCAAACGTACCACCAACAGCATAACTCATCATTTGTTTAATCACTGAACAGGTTGCTTTGGAAAGCATTCAGTGCAATACTATTTTTTATAAATGGTTGATCTCTGTGGCATCATTTCCAAACATGTACAACACAATAAGAACATTCAAAACACTGGTACATAACACAAAGCAACCTCATGGTGACTCTGCCAGTCAGAGCCTGTCATGGTTCCTCCATTTCAATAAGAAGGTTATTTTGGATTAACCCTTAGAACTCTCTGCACACACTGTTGAGTGTACCACAGCGGCTGTTTTGAATTAAATAGGAAGGACACAATTCATCTATTGTTTAATTTTAATTTCATATATAATCTAAAGGTTTCAAAAAGGTTATTAGTTTTGATATTTTTGGATTTAAATGAACATTACAAGAGTTATGATACATCGTTTCCAAGGTAGTTCAAATTAAAATGTGTCCTTCAGTTTCATTTCAGACCCAGACCCCAACTCAGTGTCATCTAGTGGTGAAAATAAGGGATAACCCTTAGAAGTACAAAACCTGTGATATGGCTTGTGTTTTTAGAGTTCTCCCACCAAAAAATCACAATGGAACAAAAACTTTTTTATACAGTTTTATATTGCTTTGGCATTGTTTTACCTTTTGGGGGGATTTTTTTTTCAGGTTTGTTTTATGTATTGTGCAATGTAATGAAAAAAAAGCTGGGGTTCTAAAAATTTGGTAAATGAGTCTCAAAATTAATTTATTGGAGCTATTTATAAATCGCTCAAAAGGCCCCAGATTTCTAAGGGTTAATGTTAAATCAAAAGTGGTACTGTTCGCAGTCTTACTTTTCAAGGCAACTCTTGCTTTTAAAAAACTTTTGCACTTGAATTGTGCTTGAAACGTTTTTGATTTTAGTGCCTAAGAAGACACCTATGAAAACACCCTCATCCCCCAAACAAACTTACTTATTTTGACGTGTCGCTCGTAAATGCTTTTTTGTTTAGGTTTAGTTTCTCTCTCCCATTGATTTTGATAAGTACTTAAAAATATTCCAACATTTTTCAATAATAACAAATAAAATTAGCCTTGTACGATAACTGCGTGCTGTCCAGTGAATGCAATACCCTGCACCTTATTTTGCATACTAAACACCCTAGACCTCTTTATCTTCTCTGTTGGTAAAGCTGCCCTTTTTGGAAAAGTGCCTCCAAA
The DNA here is from genome assembly GCA_007224835.1 of Danionella cerebrum. Classification (NCBI taxonomy): domain Eukaryota; kingdom Metazoa; phylum Chordata; class Actinopteri; order Cypriniformes; family Danionidae; genus Danionella; species Danionella cerebrum. The sequence goes on from SRMA01025933.1 coordinate 208,862, forward strand.
TCAACGTTAGAGTTTTCTGTTCCGTGATATCGAGGTTAGGAGACTGAGATGGCCACTCCAGAACCTTCACTTTGTTCTGATGAGCATTTAATAATTGACTGTACATGAAAAATAAACCAAGTTGAACACCTCACCAAGTCTCATGTTTTTCAGAGTTGCATCATTCCTATTTGCTTTAGTTTAGACTCTTTTGTTTGGTCATGTCGGGTTTTTCTTGTCAGTCCTGCACTAAGGAATGGAGATCCGGACAAACTCAGTTAAACCAAGCCTTTGGGGGTTTAGCTGGACTTTAATGTCATCCGTGATCAGTAGAAACTCCTCTCTGTTCTCATCAACAGGCAGGTTTTGGTGTCCTTCAGAGATGTTTTAGATATCGGTTCTGCTTCCTTAACATTTTGTGAATGTTTAATCCTAAATACCAAACGCATGTGGTCACCACACTTTAACAGGAAACTGCAGTAGCTTTGGAACAATACACACAGAGAACGATAAACCTGATGTTTTTGACCCACAGGTAAACCCACCCTACTATGTGCGTCTGGTGGAGCTGGTGCCTCACCCTGAAACTCTACCAGCTGTCATGGATGCTGCTTTCTCGCTGATGACAGATGCAGGACAGGTTCCTGTGCGCCTCAGGAAGGAGATTGATGGTTTCGCTCTGAACCGGGTTCAGTATGCCATCATTGCTGAGTCCTGGAGGCTGGTTCAGGTTAGTCGTGGTATGAAATGGAATGAAACAGAAGTTAGTCTGTGATTGACGGAATCAACTTAACCTTCTTGGTAAAGTGACCTGGGTCTGAACTCACCCAAAATATGAACGTGGTCTCAAAATATGATTGTGTGGCAGTTGTCCATGAATAAAGAGTGAGGAGAATATGATTTCTAAACCATCTAAGAAGACTCTGAGGTTTAAGAGGATTTAACAGAAAACACTGCTTTATTTAGCTTAAACAATGTAAACAAATCAGTTAAAAATCTCCCTGCTATGAAAGAGAAAGAGAGAGAAATTTTAACTTGAAATTACCCCACTCCTGATCACAACTTATGACATTTTCTCTCTTCTTTGATCAATCGCATATATTGTGGTCACGCTACTAAACTTAGCATCCGATTACACAACCTGCAATTGATTCATCGTATCGCACATTAAAGGAACATTAATTTCTAGATTATAGTTTGATCAACCAATTATTCCAAACAGGTGCTAATGATCATCAATGTCACATGTAGTTTGAAACTCAGTCATAAACTAAAAAAGAAACAGCTGCGTAAGAGGCTTAAAACTGAGTGACGAGCAACCAAACTGCTATCACGGAAGAAAATGCTGAGAACTGGCAGAAACCGAGGGGATCCAGATACACACGGCCCAAAAAGTCTTAATCGAAATGAAAGTCAAAAATGAGTACCTATGTTCAGACAAGTGCCTGAACTTGGTGCAGAAGACTCTTCAAAAATTTAGCAGAAGGCAGTTTGTTCAGTCAATGGTACATCATGGTGGAGGTTTGTTGAACTTTCAGAGCTGCATTTCTACAAATAGAGTTGGGATTAATGATGTTCTCAATACAGGCGGATTCTTATCCATTAAGTAATAACACCAGCAAGGCGTGCGATTGGCCCCAATGCATTTTCATCACTTTGCACGGTACTGTAAATAATTGTATTATATTAAGTACTTTTGATAAATACCCCTAAGAATCTGATGGACGAGTGAGAAGTGTATTTCTGATGTCCCCTTTAAGAGTCACTGTAATTACTTATTTGATGTCTCTCCAGAGGGCACCATCAAGGGTTTATTGCACATTTGTGTGAAGATGATTCACTGTGGCACTGATTGATGCTCAGTTGTTCCCATGTGTATGGGTTCTACACGGTAAACATGAGAATGTCTTTCAAAGGAGGGTTCAAAGAGTTATTTAAAGAAATGCAGTCGTGTATTATTAAATGTACTTGTGTACTGTTCATGGATGTAAAATGACAAAAATATCATTTTAAAGGTTTATTAATACAGAGTATTTTTGTCTCTTTTCCAGTATGATGGGAGTATTCGAGCTTTGCAATCACGTTGGTCAAGTTTTGCACAGTAAAGTTTAGCATAATGTGACTAGAGGGCTTGATATTAGCTGGTGAAATTGTTAAATTGAATAGTATTTTCATTAGCGAAATGCAAAGGTTGCCAAGGTAGATTTTTTTGGTTGCTGGAGGATATAAAATTTGTTGTCACTGTAAATTTTATAAACAAACCCACATGTCTTTCTCATTTAGCATAGCTGTGTTACTAGCATAAACAACCCCCCATTTCAGGTTGAACAAATTTTTGTTGCCATTTCCCCATTTCTAATAGTTATTATGACTATTATGAATTTTTAACCACTTCTAGAACCTGGGGGTTCAAATACTTTTTCACAGCGGTTGGTATGTTCTTGCACAGAATGATAACCTCCACAAGTTTGGTCTGTTTGAAGTTTCTGTGAGGTTCTCAGTTTTACTGTAATACCATTTGACTCCATGTTGAGTCAATGGGAAATTTTACAGAATACTGATAGTGATTTCCCAGAATTTCTTTAGTGGTACCAGTCTGAAAAGAAATAGCAACCTGAGTCAGACCAGTTTGGATGCCTGGGCAAAGTTTGGAGGTTGTAGCTTGAGTGGTATTTTGACCTAGAGCAGGGGCTGGCAGCATTTCACATCAAATTGTAAATTCTACCTGAAGCTACAAAATTGGATAAATTTGTCACATTTTCTTTGAAAGCTGTCAAAAACCCCCAGATTTAATTTACTCGTGACACGGTACATTTCTGCGTAGTGTGTTGTATTTTATAGGTTTCATTGAGCTTGTAAGTATTTTCTCCTTCACTCATAAAAAAAAACAAACAAAAAAAACATATCGTTAGAATTAATAGATTCGCTTGATTGATGTGAATTTGACTGCAAGGCAGCCACATATCTCATGGCGTTCGACATCTCAAGATTGGAAGCTCTCTTCTAATACACGTCTGATTTGGGTTCAAAAGGTGGATGGGGAGAAATCGCTATATAACGCTTATGGTGCGCTAACAGTTTGTTGTGTAGGTTACCAATACTTAAATACAAGTGTTATGGATTGCGTTTCCAAAATAGTCAGGAAGTCTGCTATTTTCCAAAAAAGGCCACTTTTGCTTGTCGTTGTGATAGAAATCACAGAATTTTTACCATAAATTTGTGACTAAGGTTGAAGCATGAACTCCGTGTCGTGTCTCTTTCTTTGTCACCCTGAGATCTCAGAACTCTCGAGAGGGGAGAATAACGGAATCCTTCCATTACATCGTACTTTAACTAAATCATTCTAGAGATTGTATCTGTTCATCTCCATCAGACTTATCTTAAGCCAAATGGGATGTTAAATTGAGAAGTTTTTTTGACTTTGTTAAACAATGTGCGTATGACACGCATCAAAAATGTATGTTTTTTTTATAATGGTTGTTAATTATTTGTTCATGTAATGTCCAATCGGTTCAAATTTGCCTTGCATAACCCGAACAAATCTGCAACATGGGATATCCCATTGTCTGAGACATGTGTTTAGGTATTTCTAAATTTTTGGTACAATTTACAAGGTTCCCAGGCCTTGTATTTTACCGAACTCCTCCTAGGGATTTCATAGGATTACAGTCAAACTCTGGCAGTCTCATCTAAAGGCCTCTGCAACTCATCTAACTGTTGAACAGTTTGTGCTTGGCTCACCGCTGAATTACACCACCTGGTGGAAATGCCGTTATATATTTTAGTTAAAATTATTTGATTAATTTCCCCTATTTTTTGTTTTACCAAGACTCGTTTTAATACATGTCGTAAATTTGGATTGATCACAGTGCAACAAATTGCCCAAGAGATGATATCCCCAAAGGTGCTTGGGCCCTTTTATCACTGCTTGCAGCTTTACTAAGATGTTTATTCATGGAAATCCATATCTTGGCTCACTCTTTCTACAATACATAGAGCATCCTAAGAGCTGCATGTCATCCTTGAGCTAGAAGAGTTTGATTTTAAAATTCCATGTCACACCGTCTGAACAACCACTGCTTTCTTACGATCATCTGATCTCAAATCTCGGTGATGGTACATAGTCCTCTGCTCTGGTAATGTTACTGAATGTATTTATTCCGAGTAAAACATGTCACATGTAACAAGAAAATTGTCTCAATGTTTGAGTGGAAAGGAAGATATTGTTCTCACTGGAGAACATCTTGTGATTTGGGGTAAAAGAGCTACTGTTGTTTTTAAAGTGTCTTCTTGAATCTGTTGCACGTAATGAAGGAATGCGTCTTTTGCTTCGTAACATTTATGGCAGCAATAAACAGGGTTTGGAATCCTCACTACTTCTTGACTGACAAGACCTATCAGAGCACCAAGAAAAGCAAAACATTTTTTGCTATACATAGTTCCCACATGACGTTACAACCTGTGAACATTTCGCCAAGCCTTCGGCACAGACGAGTGAACTCTGTGCAGCTCCACATAACCACCTCTAGAGCTAAACTGACTGCTGTTTTTCTTTCTTTTATGTTAAAAAAGCAAATCGAATGGCTTCACAGATTCTTACTCTACCAGCTTCAATGACTACCCGTACAATACAGAATCAAATACAAAATTCTACTTCTCACCTTCAGAGTGTTACATGGCCTTGTTCCTTCATATCTCTTGTGTGGTTGGGGATGAGTCTAAATGTTGCCATAACTTTTTCTCTGTTTCAGCAAATCTAATGAATCTTGGTGACCAAATATCTTATTGTTTTTCATATTTTGGGTAAATGCTTTGATTCCCCCCCCCCCCCACACACACACTCAAAAATGCACTTTTGGCAAATTTAAAACCCTAACGTGTTGTTTGTGGCTGTAAAAGACATCCAAATAAACCTACTGTAAAAATAAATCAGATCAATAATGGTTTTGCATTTTTTTTTGTTGCATAAATCTCTTTATCTACCTCAGCTCTTATTACTACCAACATCCAAGAGTTTTACCCTTTAATTGCCACGATCTTACATTGATGTCTCTGATTTCAGAAAAAAAATCAATATGAAATAATTGTTTTTGTGAAAGTGTTGATGAGAAGGTCTGAAGATATCCTAAACTTTACATAACATTAAATGTGTTAAAGCTCAAGGCGCTGCACTGGTTATACGTCAAACAATGCAGAACATACAATGTCATAGACCATCCGCCCCACCATCCTAAAACGGCTAAGGGTCTGATGGCTTTCAGGCATGTAGCCACTACTTTGTAATGACTCATTTTTGTCTTTCAAAATGTCTCATAAATTGAATTTATTCAAGAATGCATTTCCTTCTAAAAGTTGCTGTTTAGCGCTTTTCCTCTTGTTTGTTGCATTTGAAGTTATTTTGTTTTTATCTTGTGTTTTTATATGCTGTGCAATGTCCTTGGGGTTCAAGAAAGACGCCTAAAATAAAATGCATTATTTAAAAAGTGGCTCGTATTTACCAATCTGCTTTGACAGCAAGTCAAATTGTTTGCACACAAACTTTGATGTTGGTTTGTAAGAGTGCATTTAAAAAATGAATGTCACAATGAGTGGCATAAACCAAGTTTTTATGGTTTTCCTAAGCTTGAGATAAAGATATGCCAAGTTGGATGCTATGGAGGGGTCAGTGACATAAGATAGTGTTCAATATTATCTTATATCTCAAATTGGTTGCTGTGGTAAACAGCCTGGTTACTATGGAGGGGTCACTGATGTAATAAAATGCTGCCTTTGTCACTGTATGTTATTTAGACCAACCCTCATGTCTCTATCATGTAGCAAAGCAGAGAGAGTTCAGAAAATGTGGTTGTTGGGATGAACAATTTGGTTGCTAGGGAGTCATAGAAAATTAAGTTGTTACTATGATTAATATACCCAAATCCACATTTCTCTATCATGTTTCATCTTAATTCTGTTGCAGTCAATGCTAAATATTCTACTCTAGACCCTTCTAGAGTCTGGGGTTCAAATACTTTTGCACTATTGTTGGTTTGTTCTTGCACAGTTTGAAGTTTCTTTGAGATTTTCAATTTGAGTTAGGTCAATGTAAAATTTCCCAATATTCTCAGCAATTTCCCACAATTCCTTTAGAGGTTCTTCTTTTCGGACTTGATCTGACAATTGTGACCGGTATCAAAGCCGTTCATCAAACACAGATTCTTTTTCTAAGCTCTGAATGAGGCTGAATTTACCTCGAATTCAGTCACAAGTTGAATCTGAAACCAGAACGTTTGCGAGGAAAGATTGATAAACAGCTGCGTGTTTATTATGTAACCGCTGCGAAGAAAGTCATGTGACATGTTCATATAGATTTCTATTGCCTATGCATCCTTGTAACCAAATCTTGTACATCTGATTTTCTTATTTCAATTTAAATATCCGGACAAACGTCGCTCACATCGTTTTGTATTTAAATGCTTCCAGCAACATTTGTCATCGGTTTAATAATCAAGGCTTCCTCGAACAAACCCTTTCACCCTGAGTTTCAGACAGCTTCATGTTTTGGTTCAAGTGCTTCTCCTCCTTTTTTTTGCTTCAGACCGATACTTTGCTCCTTTTAAAGAATCTGCTCTAGAGTTGAGCAATGGTTGTCTGACCAATCCTTAAAAGAAACCATCTTGAGAAACCAGTTAAACCTGCACTTGGCTAGTTTTTGCATATTCTGAGCTTTTGCTAATGTTAAATTATTTTAGAAATGTATGAGAAATTACATTTTTGATTAGACTGTTAAAAAAACATAGAAATACTTTTTAAATTGATGTTATAATTGTTTGAAAAATATATACTATTTATTCATTTCAAATTGAGAAATATATATTTTTTTTATTTTAGTTTTGCATCTGCTGATAGCGCACATGGGTGAACTGAACTGATCTAATCAAATTAACTAGTCTGTTTTATTACTAAAATGCTTCAAATAACCAAAATAAGCCAACAGAATTCTTTAAGAGCCCCCAAAGTACATTCTATTCATAGCAGTCAAGAACACAGTCAATGCTATATGCAAATTAAAGGAAGTGATGTAAAATGATAAATTAACTTTGACAGTTAAGAATCTGTGGTTCTTTTCTGAAACAAGCATTAAACTGATTGTCACAGGACTAGGTTTAAAACATCAAGGAATGACTTAATTTCTACTGTGAGCAAAAGATGTATTTGACCCCTTGCTGATTTTCATTTGCTCACAGAGAAATAAATTATTGAACTGTAAATGTGAAATTAGCTGTTTCACCAGTGAAAGACACCACCACCACAACAAAATCCAATAGAAACACAAAAGAGGGTGTGTTCCACGTACAGAGGCATCACCTTGCCTTGCGTTATTGAAATAATAATCATAACCCATTACAGAAGACTCTGGAGGCAAGGTTTAAGAAGCCAGAACAAAAATGCAGCTTTATTTATATTAACCACTAAAGATGGAAAAAACTGCATTAAGGAAAGTGAGAGACAAAGAAGTGAGGAAAAGGGGGAGAGGAAAAGATAAGATCCTGAGAATGAGCACCACTGCAGTAACACGGTTGTTACGCTGCAAGGCGAAGTTCTCAATTTAGCGACCAATCTACCTTTACTTGTGACCATGAGCTCTAGGTCATGAGTGAATACTGGTGGCTGAAATGAGCTTCCTCAAAAGTGAGGCTGGGTTCTAGGATTGAGAAGGTCAAGAACTCTGAACAGAGTTGCTGCTCCTCCACATCGAGAAAAGCCAGCTGAGGTGGCTCAGGCATTTGTTTTTGGGTTTCAGCTGCTCTCCCTCCTAAATGCCTCGCCGTTTTTATGTTCACACTGCATCTTCTGATCAGTTTTAGACACTTGCATATTTGCATCACCGGAATCACATAGCACGGACGTGGAAGAAGTAGATGACGGTCACTGAAATTCCAAAAACCTCAGTGTTCTGTGCGTGCTGTTGAGCTGTGATTGAATGCTCTCGTTCAGGGGACCACAAACATCCATTCCCTGCCGTCTTGACTTGTATACTTTGTTTGTTACGTCAAGCACTTCCATCTTTTGAGCCATATGCATCCCTATACCTCCTCCCCAGAACCATTGAACTATTGATCATGACACCAGTTCAGATGAGATCAAACTCGAGCTGAACTCAAACTCCACTCACTGTGCTTGGAGGAAGAGGAATGGTGCTTACCATACCCACAATCAAACAGGGTTTTGGGAACTTTCTTCCTTAACCTCTTAAGCCCGAGAGTACCCGGTACCGGGGACTTGCCCCCTTGTGCGTTACATTTTCGCTCATAGCTCACTAACCCTGAGAATAACCCACATATTTTAAATACTGTTGTGTTCAGCGGAAACTCCTCTAAAAACGTATCTAATTCAATTTCATATCCGTTAACCACAGCTCGAACGCCATGCAAATAAACAACAACATGTCCGGAGTATAATTCATGACCACGTTTTTGTTTATGTGCGATATGTATCCACAATATAAACGGAAACACCAAAACCATGGCATCAAATGAAAGCTAACAACCAGCTGAATCCAGCGATATGCAACTCATTTACATTGCATGAAGTATTTCAGAGCAGGGAGCGAAAGTTCCCGAAAAAACGCCAGCGAAAACCAAGCAAGCATGTAAATCTTGTCTTACCTTTGCCGTTTTTTCAACAAAAAGTTATTTCCATAGCGATAAAAGTCCGTTTGTTGTTATGTCCGGTCGATAGCTTCGCGGAAACTCCATTTTGGGTTTTTCTGTTGCTCCGTGGTCTCATAACGTCACCAAATATGGAATGACTCCCCGTGCGTAAGAGGTGGTCTCTCCACGCTGCGCGTCGTGTGATTCGTCGGCGATCCCGTCAGTCTCAAAATGGTTGAGCTCATTGGCTTCCATAGAATCAGAGCTTTCCAGCGATATATAGATCTCCGGATTGGACAGATGGTCGGGGGGTAGGGACACGCAGAAGCTCGACGTCAAAGCGTTTGTGAGTGAAACGTTCCCAAAAGCGCAGCAAGATGGCGTAAATGAGCTTCCACCTCCCTTTTACAGCGTTTCTTTAGGAGTTTTTTTTGCTGAAATCATGTCCCATAAGCAAGAAAAGAAGACTATGAACGTAGCTGAAGCTTTGGACAAGATTTTTTCCATATTTCAATTATTGTGCCAAATTGTGCCAAACTGTGCCAACATGGATTACGCCTGAACTTTGTTCAATCAAAACCTGTACAGAATATTAGTTTCTTGTAGTATGAACACCAAACTTGCTACAGATGTCCTTGACATGTAGTTGTTACAATTGATTGTGTTTATTTGCTTCGTTATAAGTAAAATAAGGAGATATTGGAGGAAACATGTGGGTTTTTTTTTTTAGGCGGAGTTCATTTTTTGGCCATTCCAACATCAATTACTCTTACCCAGTGTTCTTGACTGTCAAATTAACTCATCCACACCACTCCCCAAGAACCTATCTTCATTTTGATACCAAGATTTGCAGTTTAGACCTTGTAAAAGCTGAGAAATGCCTTAAAAAGTAAAAGTATAGGATTTTCGGAAAATAGGCCTCAGGGCTTAAGAGGTTAAACTAGAGCCATTTAAATGAGTCATGGGATTCCAGCATGACAGCTGAGTTCTCCCCAGAGTGGTTCGACTCCAGAACCTTCACGTTGTTCTGGTGGAATCAATGGCGAGTGGACTTGGTCTTGTGTTTTGGATCGTTGCTGGGATGGAATGTTGCTTTTGCATCATCATTCATAATTTCTGAAAAATGCCCATTTCTCTGAGTAGATCGATCTTCTGCTTTCAGACTAGGAAATATCATTGAGATGTTTTAAAATAGTTAAAATCCAGCTTCCTCCCACAGGTCGGGCATCTCTTTTGAGAGAACGCCAGCTCAGGAAAGTAGAGCAGCTGGGAAAGTTAATGGCTGGCCATGGTGATTACCGTGAAGGAAAGGCTTCTTTTCACGATTTCCCCAGCCAGTCCGCCGCCTTGTGACGCTGAGATAACGGCCTCGTTGTTGCATGCAGGAAATGAACAAAGACCCCCCTGTCCCCCTCGTAAACTTGCTCCCCATTGGCCCTTATGTTTCCAAGCTTTGATTTCAGCACAGTCGAGCAACAGGTATCTGCAGCCACAGGTAATGTGAGTGCAAAGTGGGCCAAAAGCCTGGCACTACCAGCCTTGCCTCCCCTTGCGTGCCAAAACATCCCATTGTTGAGAGGACACTGAGTTAAATGGTAAAAGTAACCTAATACAGTGAGAGCGGCTTTAGATGGGATGAGGGGAAGGGGCAGCCTCTGTGTGCCTCTCAATCTTGCCGATCAAAGCTTTAAGCAGGAAGCTGTAATTTTAGGATTAGAAGATCAGAACATCGATGGAGCACTTTTAGAACATTGTGACTCACCCAACTATTGACAAATAACCTTATTCTGTTTTCATGCAGGATGGAGTGATCTCAGTGAAGGACATCGATCTGGTGATGTCTGAGGGCCTCGGTATGCGCTACGCCTTTATAGGTCCCATTGAAACCATGCATCTCAATGCACCACAAGGCAAGTTACAGAATAACCCAAATGATGATATATTTCATCACCATTAATGTGGCGAAAATATTGGTGTGGTGCGATTTACTGAGCCCCTGGTATTTACATGATATAAAGTTAGCAGTTAGTAAGGAAGGCTATAGCTTCTGATTGGTCAAAAGTACATAAATGGCGTTGGTTCCACAAACTTCAACACCATCCGAAAAATGTCCTTGACTGGTGCGGTTATAGCGTATTTGGTGCCCTGGGCGAACATACGTTTTGTAGTAAAGCCTGTAGGTGAGCAATGGTGTGTGACTTGACTGGTTAAGAGCATTTAAGAGTGAAGGTATGTACCATTTTCTGGTCAAACCATATTTTGGGTTTGGCACTTTGCAGACGGCCCCTGAGTGATCCTATGTCAGTTAGCTGCCAATGTATTTCAGTGAATGTGGAGGGAGACCGGGTTAGGGACTCAGTTGTGTGCTCAAACCTCAGATTTGGAAAACCCAGGGAAAACGGGTGTGGTCAATCAGGAATTAATGAGGTAGTGGGGTTTGTATAAAAAGAGGAGTACATAGTCACTGGTCATTTTCTCACATGCATAATTCACATCTGTTTTTTTTTTTGTTTGTTTGTTTTTACCTTGTCCTGTCCTGCTCAAAAGCCATCACCTGGGAGAGTACATGCCTTGCTGAGTTGGACAGTTTTGCTTTCTCCAGGGGAGTAAAATGCCTGGTGTGGTGTTTTCTCCTCTGGATTTGAAAATTGAATGTATTTATTAAATATTTATTAGTTGTGGTTCCCGCGAGTCAGTTTATAATAGCTGTGTCAGGACTATAATTCACATCTGTGAGATGGTAGAGCAGTGTAGAAGTGGAGGAATGCTCAGATGCATTGTGGATTTGTTCATTATGGTCTCTGGTGATCATTGTTAGCAGTGGGAGCACAATCAAAAAGATGTAATAAAGTGCAAATTTCGGCATAATTTCAATCCATTTACTAGTGTTTGTGACCAGACACCATAAAAAATTAACATGCATAGAAATGATTGAGACTGGGAAACTCTTATATTTACCGGATGTTAATCAATTTATTAAATGTGGAAATTTAAGAAATGTGTCTTTTTCATCACATTAAATTAAATTTACCTAATTATTTTTATGTGAAACAAATGCTATTGCACTTTGAGATGGTTTTCTGTAAAACAAAAGTTGACTACCACACGCACTCACCTCTCTATAAAAATCTCTAATAGAAATGCTTAGCGGATTAGGTATTACGACAACGCAGCAAATGTTCGCATCAAAATGATTTTTTTTTTTCTGATTTTTAATCAAAGTTAAATATTGAACCCCAAAATATTTCAAGGGAGACTAGAAACACAAAATAGAAATAAAAAGGCCACTTGATGCAACCTGATCTGACGACAACTCCTTCCGCCCTAGAGTTAACAATTACAATCTCTGCTGCATCGTTTGCGCTTAAAACAGTAAGTGCCAAGACACCCCTCCCCCCCTTTCAAATAAAAATTAACTATTTTTGGCTTAAAAAAAATGTTCTAGGGTAGAATAGAAGGGTAAAATGTTTGTACAAAATGTGAGGTAATATGTTTAAATAAACAAATGTGATTGAAATTGTTGCCCTTTTTGACCATTTTCTCAATTGGTGCACCCCACCCCCACCCCAAGCCGCCACTACATTGAAACCCAACAAGCGTCAAAGTGTGAAAACGTGATTGTGTTTTGAAAAGATCTCATGTTCACGGTGAAAATCATAAGGCAGTGTGAAATCTGTTGGATGACCCTTCTCCCATTTTGAAACGCTCTTTGCCATGTGACACCAGTGCTAACACTTGACGGTCACAGAAGAATCATTATCCACACCAGCGGGTCCTCGTGCTGCATCTGGGATGCTACACTTCTCTCACCATGGCGAGAAAAACCCCTGTATATCGCCTCGCTTTCTTCCATCACTGTAATGAAATGGATTCTTGGAACCCGTCGGCAAGGAACTGTGGCTGAACTTTCACTGGTGCACTTCTTATCTGCCGAGAGCCCTTCTAAAAGCACTCATGCCCTTCAGATGAGGAGCTACACCATTCATGCTTGAAACTCGGATGGAAAACAAAGTCTCCAAATCCTGAATTTCTCTTCCCCAATGATGACTCTAAGCAGACTGTATTACAAGTGGTCCGAATGATTCAGCAATTTTTTTTATTAGCTTTCCTGTGTCTCAGTTTTTACTTACCAAATGTGTTTATTCTTAGTCCAAACGGAAGTAGCTTTGGATAAACATAAAAGTAAATAAGTTCTTTGCTCATAATCCAAATCCACTAATTAATTGTGTCATTAATATGACGCCATTTCTGTCCCTGGGACTTTATCTGCAAATTGCTTCGTAAATACATTTTATTGCTAAGCAAAGTGTACTACATACTATTCTTATTGCAAATTTAAGCTTGAACATTTAAAATATTGATCAAGAACACTGAGAAATAGCTTTTATTGCTTGTCGGCAGTCTCTGATGCTACACTTCACCATCAAATATAAGATTAAGATCTTTTAAAATGAACCATTCTTATGCATTGATATGTAAATCCATAATGTTTGTTTCAAATACATTTATTTACACAAATGTCTATGCTTTCTTAGATTAAAAAGCATTTTAGACATTTAGTCTCCAGCTTTTTATTCATTCTTGTTACTTATCCCCCTCCTGAAAAACTGGGGAATTTCCATGTCAGTGTTTCAGCAGGGAGTTGCATCACTTGGATCTTTAAAGGTAAGTTTTCTCAATTCCATATTTACATATGGAGGGGCATTTAAAAAAATACTATCTTGTCCTGTTAATTATTTCAGAGATTTAATTAGTTTAGTGTAAAAATGCACATTTTTGGAAGATGACTGAATTGCCAGATTTTCCTGGTTCGGTAAACATGTCCACCATGTGGCTGTTTGGCGTGTATTCACTAATTCTTTCCTTAAAGCTCAGTCCTGGTACTTAAAAAAAACAGCACCTATCTTTTGATTATAAATCTAATAAACATTTAAATAAGTTAATTAAACAGGATAAAAACCCATTAGGAATACTTTAACTGCTATTGGCATCTGTTTTAAATTCAAGCAAAAATAAAACAATAATTGTGAAAAGTTACAACAAGCAAATGGAAGCCATATGGTGGACTGGTTTGTACCTTTAAACAAAAGTTCTGTTACACTTTTGTCCTTGCAGGTATGGATGATTATCTCCAGCGCTACAGCGAGGGCATGAAGAGGGTTCTGGATACTTTTGGGCCAGTTCCAAATTTTTCTGGAGAGCCTGCAGCAAGAATTACAAAAGTATGCACCAATAATGAACGTTTTTAATCTTATGAATTTAACAATATTACATTTAAAAATGTCATCTATTTCAGGAGATCTGTGCACTAGTTCCTGGTGATCAGCAGCACCTAGCAGCCAGGAGAGAGAGGAGAGATCAGCTGCTGATGGGATTAGCTAAGCTGAAAAAATGAACATGGTTCTTCTAATATTGTACTGTGTGATGATTGTAGATCATCGCTGCTTGTCTTGTCCTTGACTGTACATTTCACATGCAGACAACCTACTGGAAAAGGTGAATTTTGTAATGAAATGCAATGGTTTATTATCTTTAGATACCTATTGCATTGAAATGAATGAAGCACTTTTGATCTAATGTGAAATTCTCAATAAAGGGGAAACAAAACTTTCTAGTAGCTAAGGTCAACATTTTAGAGTTGACATGAAAATGAGTATTCCTTTAAAAATTCAATGTTTCTGAGTATGTGAAATCTGGGGTGGATGAGGTTGGTTTATCAAGCAAAATTACGGCTATATTTGTTTTTATAAAATATGGTATATATAAAGACTGAATCGCTAAGCTTATGTCACAAACAAACGAGTGACAACACACACATATATCGTCAGCCAGGAATTAATGAGGTAGCAATTTGCATAAAAAGAGGAGTGCACTGTGCATTTAGTCGCACACATTAACTAACATTGTTTAGAGAGCATATGCTTCACAAATTTGTTAACAATGATCACCAGAGACCATAATTAACAGTGGGATCATATATATATATATATATATATATATATATATATATATATATAATTTAGGAAAACTAAGTCACTAATGTTTTATTCCAGTGTTTCTTTATTAAGTCTACCTTACATTTATCAACATGTTGATTCAGTCCTCAAGTCTTTCCAAGTCCATTTTCGTTTATTTATTTTTTTTTAAACCTAAACAAGTTTAGAAACAACTTGATTTCCACAGGTGCAACAACATTGTCTGATGGCAACTGGTTTCCAGTGTTGCTCAAAATAGATGAGGAAAAAATGGTTTGGAACAAGGGGAGAGCACTTTTTTTTTTTTTTTGGGGCGAAACAAAGAAAATTAGAGTGTGAGATTAGGGAAACATCGTAAATCTCTGACTTAATTTTCGCGTTGTGGTCTACTCTAGACCGGATGTTGGATAAAATGTCGACGTTAATGTTGCTTCCAGCCGCGAGCGTCTCCTCCGCAAACAGACAGAATTCTATCTGACGAGCCGATTCCAGTTTTGTTGCTTGGGAGTTCGTCAAACCTGAGGACACTCGACGTTGATTGGCTGCTTGATGAGGCCCCGCCCAGCGTCAGGTGTAGCTTCTTCCCTCAAGAGCGCTGTGAAATATGCGCCTCCGCTCCTCGCTAAATCACTTCTGCTCACTGTCAAGCCGACCCAGAAACCTCGCGAGAGTGTTAACTCATTTAAACGCTCACTGAAGGATTTACATTATGGATTTGATCTGAATATTCTCGTGAGATAACAGGTAAACTTCGCTCTGATCACTTTAAAGTGCTTGAGAATTATCCTCCAACCAGTGTCCGTCATTGACGTTAAATGGCCATTGGCTGGGAGCTTGCGCACAAGCGACATTTATTATTATAAGCTGTATTACTTCATAATAAATGGCTGAGTTGGTTTTTAAATTTAGAGTTTGGTTTCAAAACGCTGTAAATGTTAAATTGAAATATATATATTTCTGTTTCAAACTTTACTCTAATTGCATCAAAATTTTAATCTCCATTTTTATTTCAAATACTCTCTTTTTTCCCCTAAAATGCCAGAAATTCATTCCACCAATATAAAAAGTCATTTTTGTGTGCGTAAAATAACAAGTATAGGGGTTTATACTTAGATGACAAGTACCAAACTTTCCCACCATCGACTATATTGAACCACAATTTGCTTAAAATGTGGGGTATGCATTCATCTTGGGGTATTTTCAAAACTACCTTCAACTCATTCCTGTAACTGCTTTACAAACAGTTGAGAAATTCTTTAGTGAGCAGTAGATCTCTAGTATTTTTTCAGTGCCTGAATTTCATATTGTGGTTGCCTTTAGCTTCCTCCACACAGATGAAACGAGCACACACTCTTTAAAATCCAATATTTGATACAGCTAAAAATAGCTGAAAAGGTAAAGATGTGTTTACTGATTTGAGCCGCCATTATAACCATGTGATCGAAAAGTGTGGTATTGTAAATGGATTTATGGCATTTAGCTCTGAATAAGATCTGGCGGATGTCATATTTTGAGAAAACAGCAAGTACAAAGGGCAGTAATAGGGACAGAGCTTTAAATTCACCTATTTCATGCGGCTGCCATTTTAAGAATGAAAGAGAGGCTCTGGTGGGAAAAAATCAGAAGTAAAGGTAAATAACCATGGCATTGATGACAAACCTGGAACTACTGCCAAGATTTTTACTGATTTATGTTGAAAATCGGGCTAAAAAGGTTGATTCCCAGGGTTGTTTTATTGAAGGCTACTTCACCAGTATTTTTGGTCAGATAATGGCTCTAACAACGCATTCCTACAGCGTCGAAGTAGGAACTTAAGAACATACAACATCCTTTCTCAAGATTTTTTTCACACTTTTTCTGGTTTTCATCCCACCAGAGTCTCTTTTTCATTCTTAAAATGTCTGTCACGAATAGAAGGGGAATAGCTATGTGAAGCATTCATGGTGTGAAAAAGAGCTGGCAGTTAATATATTTTGAGAAAACAGCGAGTACAGTCATACTATCATACTGCCAACATAAAACAAAACAAAGCAAAGACTAAGCTTTAAAAAGAGGACCAAAGTCACACTCATTTTGGTGGTCTCGAGTCTCGATTTATTTATTTATTTTTTTATTATATGTTTTTTAAAATTGGTATTTATCCTGTTTCGGCACCAAACTCTTCCAAATATATAAAGGCTGTTATTTATACAAATTTATTAACTGTTTTTTGGGGATTTTACCTTTTTAATATTGTTTTTGTTAGCTCTAAACCTCAACTCTAGTTAAAAATGGCGTACTAATGGATTGTGGATTTAATGTCCAACATTATGTTCATCTGTACTAAACTCCCCTCTCTTCTGACAGGACCAGTTTACAGGATGAGTTGGGGAGCACTGTATGCTCAGCTGGGAGGGGTGAACAAACACTCCACCAGCCTGGGAAAGATCTGGCTGTCCGTCCTCTTCATTTTTCGCATTTGCATCCTTGTAATAGCTGCAGAGACCGTCTGGGGAGACGAGCAGTCTGATTTCACTTGCAACACTCAACAACCCGGCTGCAAAAACGTCTGCTACGACCACTTCTTTCCAGTCTCACATATTCGTTTCTGGTGTCTGCAGCTCATCTTTGTGTCCACACCTGCGTTGCTGGTGGCGATGCATGTTGCATATCGCAAGCGTACCGTAAAGAAAGGTCTTTTGGCCAACCGTGGAGGCAATGCAAAAGGAGACGACCTGGAGAGCCTGAAAAAGAAGCGTCTACCCATAACCGGACCACTGTGGTGGACATACACCTCCAGTTTGTTCTTTAGACTTCTGTTCGAGGCTGGATTCATGTATGCCCTCTATTATGTTTATGACGGATTCCAGATGGCACGTCTTGTGAAGTGTGAACAGTGGCCTTGCCCCAATAAGGTTGACTGCTTTATCTCGAGGCCAACAGAGAAGACGGTCTTCACCATCTTTATGGTGGGATCCTCAGCCTTGTGTATTGTGCTCAATGTAGCTGAGCTGGCCTACCTGATCGCCAAAGCACTGCTAAGGTGCTCAGCCAGATCAAAAGGGAGACGCTCTTTTGTACACCAAGACAAAATGTCCACAGAAAAGGCACACCTTCAGAATGAAAAGAACGCCAGGTTGCTGTCTTCTACGACCGACTCCTCAAGCAGCAAGACTGTATAAGAGAACCATCATTTTGCTTTGGACGTTGGTAACATGCTTGAAGATGTCAGTGTTGTATTAGCGTGTTCTTTGTAGCTTGAATTTGAACACAATGCCACACACCTGGATGCAGGGTTTTTAGCATTACTCGTTCAAGAGCTAACATAAAGGATGATTCCTTGTGTTACGTTCCATTAACGTTTTTTGGAGCTAGACGCTACTTCAAAATAATATCGATGTTTGTTTCAGATGCAAGCACCTTTGGAACAGTAATGTTAACCATTTCAACACATTATGGGGTGTACATTCTTCTTTACAATCTCCAGTTTTGTCAGATAATATCGTTGCAGAGCCCACTTTAAATCACACCACAAATTGTCAAAAAATTCAGGTCTGGGGATTGAGATGGTTCTTATTCCAGAACGTTGATCCAGTTGTGGCACTACTTCAACTTTGACACAGATTCTTGAATATTGTTCTGCAGAATCTGCTGATATTGATAACTACGCGACTTTAACAAGATTCCCAGTCCCTGCACTGGCCACACTGCCCCACACCATGATGGAATCACCACCAATTTTTACTCTAGGTACCGTATTTTTCATGAAACGCTGTGTTGTTTTCCCACCATGCATACTGCTCCTTTTTTGCCCAAATAACTCTATTTTAGTTTCATCAGCCCTCAGCACCTTTTTCTAAAAGGATTAAGCACACGTTTAAGTGACTTTGTGTTGTGTGCAGAAAAAAAAGAGTTTTTCCTCTTTACTCGTCCATATGGCATCTCCAAGTGTAAAGTACACTGATGCACAGGGACGTCTGCAGCAAGATGCTGTTGTTGGTCTTTAAGCTGGTCTGTGGGTTGACCGTGACCTTTCTCACCACCCTCTGCTTATCAGCCACTTCAGAACTTAACTAGAACTGTGCTTCAAGCCTTCCAATTACTCACAGCTGTAGAAGATGCAAATAGGGTAAACACAATTGGCTACCTTATAATAGTTTCTTAAGATCCCCCTGTGTTTGGGAAATTGAAAATTTATAGGGGTGCCGAAACTTCTGCATAAGAAAATAAATGTAAATACCCTGACGTCCACTCTAACACATTGACACTTAGCATTGCACAAAGGTTTTTACATCACGTGTTGAACAATATATAAAAATCTGTTTTTTTCAGGCCCAGTAAATAGGACAGTAGTATATTTCAAACATCTTTAGGAACTATCCGTATAACATATGTACACTTAAACACTAAAACGTAAACATGTTGACAAACTGAGAATTGTTTTCTTTGTATGTTATTACAAAACTGTTACATGTTTTACCTTTAATGTCGGGTTGCTGAGTTACTTTTACATAGATTAGCCTGTCAAGACTGGAATGGCATTAAAGTGCAAGAGGGACACCTAGTGGTCAGAACCACATCGTTGAAGTTCTTAATTCGTTGCACACGATAGAGTATATCCTATTTGTTGTTTACTTCATTTAGTACTTTTGTAGTAACCATTGGCAGTCATTGTCTAACAGTATGATTTTGTATGACTTATCTTAACTGTGTTTAAAAATTTTATAATAACTCTGTGCCTGTGTATAGTTTTTATTATATTTCTGTTCATTTGTAACAGCTTAAAGAAGCCTGAAGGATTTTTTTTTTTTTATAAATGTAATAGTGTTGCTCTTGTTTGAATAATTTTACAAGCAGGAGGTAAACAATCTGATGCAGCATTCATTTCAAAGTTCTAATAAACAATAAACATGTATAAAAGAATAAACATCCACTAATAAATCCATAAATAAATGTACACATTGATAATGACTAAATATTTTACAATAAATGTAATAATTTTTTTAAACACATCTGTCTTCATTTTCCTTTTTTTCTATTTTCATTTATTTACACATTTGCTCTCATGAGATTCAATTTTCAATGCTGCAGCTTCTTCCTGGTGGTTACTCTCTCTAATGTGAAATACTGCGAATATAAAATGTGTTTTTTATTGTCTACTATTTTAAAAACTAGGTTTTATTAGTCCATAGTCTACTGCGATGGACTGGTGACCTGTCCAGGGTGCTCCCCCACTTCTCTATCGATGTGCACTGGAGGTAAGCACCGGCAGACCCCCGTGACCCCAAAAAGGGAATAAGCGGGTTGGGGGTCAAGTCCATAGTCTATAGGTGACAGAGCAGCGTGGGGTGAACAACTTTTGAAGTGATGGAACCAGTGACCAGTAAATAGGAAGTGGCAGCATCAAAGTAATTCTGATTCACCCAATTCTGGCTCAGACTGAAGACTGAGCGATAAAAATACCCAGATATAAATGAGTTCAAATGTAGACATACAATAATTCAATTCATTAATACATGTATTTATTTATTCTTTTTTTAAGCATCTATATAAATATCTTTATAAGCATCTATATAAATATTTTCAATTTAAGGGTACATTTATTGATTTATTGTAAGTCTTAAGTCATTTTTCCTCTATATGTCATTAAGTCCTCCACTGGTAACTAGTGAGAGAACATTGTAAAATGTAAGTCTATATCTTTTGTATGCAGTTTTGTGTTGCAATTTTAACTGAAGACTTAAATGATTGGAGTTAAATAAAATAATTGGAAAATGTCAGCGCGAAAGAAATTTTGCCAGTTCCCAAAGGCTTTCATCTTTGTGAGGGAAAACAATCTTTTTGAGGCATCACAATCTTTCTAAGGGAATGCAATTTTCGAGTGGAAACCATATCTTTGTGAGGGACGTTTATCTTTGAGAGGGATCACAATCTTTGCGAGAGATCTCAATTTTTTCGAGAGACGTTTATCTTTGGGAGGCAATGCAAACTTTGTGAGGGATCGCAACCTTTATGAGGGAACTCTGTCTTTGTAAGGAAACTCTCTTTGCGAGGGATCGCAATCTTTGCAAGAGATTGCAATTTTTGCAAGGGAACTCTATCTTTGCGAGGGAACTTTGTCTTTGGGAGGGAACTCTATCTTTATGAAGGACTTTTATCTTTGTGAGGCAAAACAATCTTTGTGAGGAAACTATCTTTGTGAGGGAACTCTATCTTTACGAAGGACTTTTACCTTTGTGAGGCAAAACAATCTTTGTGAAGAAACTATCTTTGTGAGGGAACTCTATCTTTACGAAGGACTTTTACCTTTGTGAGGCAAAACAATCTTTGTGAAGAAACTATCTTTGTGAGGGAACTCTATCTTTACGAAGGACTTTTACCTTTGTGAGGCAAAACAATCTTTGTGAAGAAACTATCTTTGTGAGGGAACTCTATCTTTACGAAGGACTTTTACCTTTGTGAGGCAAAACAATCTTTGTGAAGAAACTATCTTTGTGAGGGAACTCTATCTTTACGAAGGACTTTTACCTTTGTGAGGCAAAACAATCTTTGTGAAGAAACTATCTTTGTGAGGGAACTCTATCTTTACGAAGGACTTTTACCTTTGTGAGGCAAAACAATCTTTGTGAAGAAACTATCTTTGTGAGGGAACTCTATCTTTACGAAGGACTTTTACCTTTGTGAGGCAAAACAATCTTTGTGAAGAAACTATCTTTGTGAGGGAACTCTATCTTTACGAAGGACTTTTACCTTTGTGAGGCAAAACAATCTTTGTGAGGAAACTATATCTTTGGGAGAGAACGCAATCTTTGTGAGGCATCGCAATCTTTGTAAGGGAACGCAACCTTTGTGAGAGATCTCAATTTTTGCGAGGGACTTTTATCTTTTTGAGGAATCGTAAACTTTGTGAGGGAACACAACTTTTCTGAGGTATTGCAATCTTTGTGAGGGATCACAATATTTTTGAGAGACTTTTATCTTTGTGAGGGAACACAATCTTTGCGAGACATCTCCATTTTTGCGAGGGACTTTTGTCTTTGTGAGGAATCGTAATCTTTGTGAGGAAACTCTATCTTTCCGAGGTAACTCTATCTTTATGAAGGACTTTTATCTTTGTGAGGCAACGCAATCTTTGTGAGGAAACTCTATCTTTGCGAGGGAACTCTATCTTTCCGAGGTAACTCTATCTTTATGAAGGACTTTTATCTTTGTGAGGCAACGCAATCTTTGTGAGGAAAATCTATCTTTGTGAGGAAACTCTATCTTTGCGAGGGAACTCTATCTTTACGAAGGACTTTTATCTTTGTGAGGGAACACAACTTTTGTGAGCTATTGCAATCTTTGTGAGGGATCACAATCTTTGTGAGGAAACCGTGTCTTTACGAGGGACGTTTAAACTTTTGTGAGGGATCACAATATTTCTGAGGGACTTATCTTTGTGAGGACTTGTAATCTTTGTGAGGGAACGCAATCTTTGCGAGAGATCACACTTTTTGCGAGGGACTTTTATCATTGTGAGGAATCGTAATCTTTGTGAGGGAAGACAATCTTTGTGAGGTATTGCAATCTTTGTGAGGGAATGCAAACTTTGTTAGGGCACGCATTTTTTGTAAGGCCACGCAATCTTTGTGAGGAAACCCTATTTTTGTGAAGGAGCGCAATCTTAGTGAGGGAACACAATCTATATGAGGGATCACAATCTTTATGAGGGAACTCTATCTTTGCAAGGAACTTTTAGCTTTGTGAGGGAACTCTATCTTTGCAAGCAAATTCTGTCTTTGCTAGGGATTCTTATCTTTGTGAGGGAACTCTATCTTTGCAAGCAAATTCTGTCTTTGCTAGGGATTCTTATCTTTGTGAGGGAACGCAATCTTTGCGAGAGATTGCAATCTTTGGGAGGGACTTATTTTTCGGAAGGAATGCAATCTTTGTGAGGCATCACAATCTTTGTGAGGGGACGCAATCTTTGCGAGAAATCGCAATCTTTGCGAGAGATCACACTATTTGAGAGGGACTTTTATCTTTGTGAGGGCACGCAATCTTTGTAAGGCCATGTAAGCTTTGTGAGGAAACCCTATTTTTGTGAGGGAGCGCAATTTTAGTGAGGGAACGCAATCTTTATGAGGGATCACAATCTTTATGAGGGAACTATCTTTGCTAGGAACTTTTAGCTTTGTGAGGGAACTCTATCTTTGCAAGCAAACTCTGTCTTTGCTAGGAACTTTAATTTTTTGAAGGGAATGCAATCTTTGTGAGAGATCACACTTTTTGCGAGGGACTTTTGTCTTTGTGAGGGAAGACAAACTTTGTGAGGGAAATCAATCTGTGCGAGGGACTGTTATCCTTGTGACGGATCACAATCTTTTTGAGGGATATCTTTGCGAGGGAACACAATCTTTGCAAGGGAATGGAAATGATTTGATAAATATTTTTGCCCCTACAATCTTGCTCGTTTAGGGGCTCAGTCATTTTTCTCCCACTTTAAATAAAATCCTTAATTACAAAGAAAAAAATCTGTATCATTTAAATGTAAGATTCTCCCATGAAAACCAATGGAGGGCAGTGCGTTCCCACTTTAGATGACAAGGCTAAATAACTGTGCTATACGTGCAACTCTTACATTCCTGAATTGTTTTTGTTTTTATTGATAAAAAATGCATGGTGTTCTGTGCTTGAAAAGTTTGTAAAAAATGAAAATTGCTCACAATTTGGTCAGTTCTTCTGAAACTGTTTTACTCCACCACTAAAAATAATTAAACATTATTTTCATGAGACCAGTTTCTTAGTTAGAACAATTCTGAAGTTCGTTAGGATGAAGTAATTTAAATGTAATACTAAGACACCGTTAGTGGGTTTTAATCGGAGAAATGTGTTTGAGGGCCGCTATGATTTCGGTGGTGTTGACCCCCAGGGGCGTGGCGTGCCCGCTGACTGCCCGGTGGCTTTCTGAAAGCTGCACTCTCGCTTGACCACTCAAAGTGACATTAGCGATGGCTGGGTACGGGAGGCTGCTGCGCTTGGCGAGACCCCGTCTCAACTCTCGAATTGCCGTGAGAAACTAGGCGTTCTGCGAGAGTTTGGCACCGGCGTCTGTGTTTGAGGAACTTTTGTGAATGAAAAAGTTGCCCGGCCACTTTCAAAAGAGTTTGGTAAGCTGGCAGTGCTGCCAGGATTTGGGAACGGGGGGAGCGGGGAGGGCTCCTGCTACCTTTGGGAGGTCTGTATGCTTTCATCGCACTCAAACTGTGGCACCAGTGCCCGCTGGATTTTGCTTTCGTTAGATAAGTTTGCCTACACCAGCCAAGGTATGCTTGAAGTTAGTTATACGTGATCTTTATTTACATCCCTTTTTGATTCACGTGACATTTCGTTAGCTGGCAGGCCATCAGCTTTATCACTCTGCCTACTAACAGCTAACACCATTTGTACATGTAATGGAAACATCTGTTGTTTTTGGATGGCAGGTATGCAAAAAGAGTTGAGCAAATCTATCTGTAACCAAGATCAGTTTTTTTTTGCAGGAATAGTAATCAATAGAGCTTGTTTGGGTAAAAATGATCCACAATAATTGTATATTAGTAGCTCAGTTTAAATTGATAATTCAAATAGCCCCTATACATTACTCAACCTTAAAATAAAAAGGAACCATTTGTAATGAACCATTGGTAGGTTTAATGATAGAAAATAGACATATACTGTAAACACATTATTTATATGTAGTATCAACAAAATAAAATATTTTATTATTATTATTATTAAGTAACTTTGTCTTTTTTGTTTTAGGGTCCAAGTCTTGATGATACACAATCTTAGTCGATGGATTTGCCGCCCTTAATACAACATCGTTTTAGTAAGTTAAAAAAATGATTCTGCCAGTTTCATGTGTTTTGCTATTTTGGGGTGATTGTTTACAAATGTTAGTTTTTTTTTTTTTTTGAGTGTGTGACTATATTGACAATTTGAATATTTTAAACCACTAGTTCTTGATACGTCTAGTAAAAGCTGGCATTCTGCTTGGCGAATTGCACTGGTGATATGAGTGTAGTTTTAAGACACTAAAGTGGCCTGACTTTGAGCTTGCCATTTCTCCATATTCCACTACATTTCCCCCGTGATGTTCTGAAATTGGCTATATCGGGGTCCTCTACACATCACTGTCCAGTCAACGCTTTCAACTGTTTTTGAACATTATAATGTCGATCTCAGCACATGCCAGCGGGGCAGTGAAGCGAACAGGTGAGAGAGAAAGAGACTATGTATGAGTGTGGTGAAATAGTGTGTGCATGAGTGTGTGTTTGTGTGTGTGGCCAGTGGAGAGAAAGCGAGCCAGAGATTGCTTACACTGTGCATGCCAGATTCATGAGAGTCAGTTAGAGTTAACGAAATACATTTGTTTTTGTGATATTTAGAGTGAACGTTCACAAGTGTGAATTGGGTGCCGCGTGCTTCATCAGTGTAACTGTTCGGATCTTATTCAGAACCGTGAAATGCTGTGTGAGTTCACGAGGCCTTATCTTTTCTTTTACGTTTTTCTTTTAGCCGTGCCAGTGTGAATGTAGCGTCAAATCACAGGCCTAAACCCACACAGGAAGGTCCAAAATACCTCAAGTTACTCAAAAACATCATATCTGACGGATGCTCTCTGTTTCCTTTTATCTCCCCCCTCTCTCTCGTCTCCAGACTGTACTTTCTCTCTAGGCTAGAAATCGTGAAGCATGGGTGACTGGAGCTTTCTTGGGCGGCTCTTGGAAAACGCGCAGGAACACTCAACAGTGATCGGCAAAGTCTGGCTGACGGTACTCTTCATTTTTAGGATTCTGGTGCTGGGAGCGGCAGCTGAGGAGGTCTGGGGCGATGAACAGTCGGACTTCACCTGCAACACACAGCAGCCTGGCTGTGAGAACGTCTGCTATGATGAGGCCTTCCCCATCTCTCACATCCGCTTCTGGGTGCTCCAGATCATCTTTGTGTCTACGCCAACGCTCATCTACCTGGGCCACGTCCTGCACATTGTTCGAATGGAGGAGAAGCGGAAAGAGCGTGAGGAGGAGTTGCGAAAGGCCAGCCGCTTCCAGGAAGAGAAAGAACTCCTGTATAGAAACGGAGGGGGAGAGGGGGGCGGAGGACGTGGAGGCGGCGGAAAAAAGGAGAAGCCGCCAATCAGAGACGAGCATGGCAAAATCCGCATCAGGGGTGCCTTGTTGCGCACCTATGTGTTCAACATCATTTTCAAGACCCTGTTTGAAGTGGGGTTCATTTTAGGTCAGTATTTCCTCTACGGCTTCCAGTTGCGGCCCTTGTACAAGTGCGCACGGTGGCCCTGCCCCAACACTGTAGACTGCTTCATTTCCCGGCCTACGGAAAAGACCATCTTCATCATATTTATGCTTGTGGTGGCTTGCGTGTCCCTTTTGCTGAATTTGTTAGAAATCTATCACCTCGGATGGAAGAAGGTCAAACAGGGCATGACCAATGAGTTTGCTCCGGACCGCGAGTCACTGCCTGAGGTGGACGAGGCTGAGCAGGAGTCCCCCAGAACTGCGCCTCCGACTCTCAGCTACCCGCCAGACTACACAGAGGTGGCGGTGGTGGGTGGTACATTCCTCCAGCCTGTGTCGGCACCCTCCACCGGAGAGTATAAGATGGACCCTTTACGCGAGGAGCTTGAGGAGTCCTCACCTTTCTACATCAGCAACAACAACAACCACAGGTTGGCTGCCGAGCAGAACTGGGCCAACCTGGCCACCGAGCAGCAGACTCGGGAGATGAACGCCACCTCGCCTTCCCCTTCCTCCTCGTCTCGCTCCTCTGACAATGGGCGGCAAGCCAAAGATGCCGCTCAGTTCACCAGCATCCCGACTGGTGGCGGTCTGAGCTCCGGGCCTGAGGAGGGGCACGTCACCACCACAGTGGAGATGCATGAGCCACCCGTCATTTTCACTGATGCTCGTCGACTGAGCAGAGCTAGTAAAGCCAGTAGTGTGAGAGCGAGGCCCAGTGACCTGGCTGTGTAGTGGTTCTGCACTTTGAAGCTCTGGATTTTGTGGACAAAAACACAAAGAAATACACTATAAAAACAGAGGACAGGCAGATTTGCTGGAATGGATGAATGAAGAGTTTTCTCATGGGCTACTAAAATATGCCTCGCAGAGTATCAGCTCCTGTCGGTGCAGTAGTTGAACACAGTGAAACCCACAGAATCCGAAACGATTCAATGCCACTTTAAATAGTCTAATGAGCTTCATTGAAACCGAAGATCTAATATAGCATCAGTGGCATCAGTTGTATCTTTGCAGTGCAATAATACAGAATTAATACTAGCATAAATGAATCCAAGACATTTTTAAAATGTTTGCTTCGTTCCAGTATCTGTCTCTTCATTGCCTTACTTTGGGAAAGAAAACATAGAGAATTTGAGGCAAGGGATGGAGATAACTGTTGTACTACTGAATGGTGCAGAGTTTTAACTCTTATAGGTGTGTATTCTCTGGACCATGTTTTTTTTTTTCAACCCCATTATCTGAAGTTCACATCCTGCTCCTCTGTTGGATTTGGGAGTTTTGTTATATGACCAACCGGAAAACACTTTGAAGTAGTTATTCTGATGAGAGGAGTACTAACTCTTATTGCATTTGACATATGATACCCTTAATGGCTTTTATCTCGAAACGTTTGATCATTTTTCCTAAACTGTACGAAGTTATTTAAGAATGAGTACAAAAAAAAAGAATTGATTTTCTGTAGTCAGTTCGTGTTTGCCACAAAAAAAAAACTGATATAAAAAAATGGGGTAAGTGTCTAATGCAAATCTGAGGTTTATCCCCTTTTTGGTCCAGTTTCAGGTTACTGTAAGGCACTCATTTTCACTGCCTGCTACTACGGTAGCATCGTTAGTTTGGGAACTTTTGCAAAACAGATCCATATTATACACTACTCTTATTATCAGGTGAATACTTCTGCAATCTTGTCAAGGAGACAGACAGCCTTGAATTATAAACGGTACATTACTTCATCACACAGAGACTGCAGGTTTGTGCTTAGGGCAGTATTCGCTTTCCTTTACCAGACCACAGTATTTCCAGATGTATGTTATTTATTTTCTGCTGTTTTAATGTTACCAAAAAATGAAAGTGTGTTATTTTGTCATTTTTTTGGTTCTAAAAGTTTACATTTTAGTAAATAGTTGAAGATTTGCACATTTAGGCAAAAGACACTGTTCAATAATTCTTACCTTGATAGAAATGAGGAAATATTTTTGATCCTTAAAGGAAAATGTCTTAATGGTAAAACTTGTTGTGTTAATGGCAGTATTCTTCCACTTAAATAACATCAAATGTAATTTATAAAACAGCACTTGTAGAGTATAAGAAATATACACGTGTCCTATGTTTTTTTTAAGGACTGTTCAGGTGCCCTGAAATTTACCACAGGAAATTTGAACATTTTGGACTTTAGCATTTCATCAATAGTGAATTTGATTTGGCCTGCCAGCCAGCTCTATCCTCTCTCTCAAACCTGTTTGTAGTGTACTTAGTTGCAGCCCATAGTTCTCAGATAACACTCATTTCTTGAACTGATTTTTTTTCAAGCAGAGCTGATTATTCTGACTAATCAGGGAAATTAACCACCTACATATGCTCAGAACAGCAGCCTGTTTTAATGCTGTCTTAAGAGAAGTGCCTTGTGTATTCAATTTTATAACAAGTTGATGTAAATGTTCATTTACCTCAAATGTTTACAAAGCTGTTACTAAATAAACTTTTTGTACCATAAATTCAATCGACAGTGCTTTTATTTGCTAGAAAAGTACACATTTTATACATGACCGTATTCTTAGAGCTTCTTTCTTTTGGATTGACACTATATACGCTGTATATATTTTTGTTTTATATATATATATATATGGTATTTGATGTTTCATAAAATTAATTGTGAAGTTAAGAGTAAATAGTAATAACTGACTTAAAAAGGGATTTTGATTAAATAATAATTATTGTAGCCACTCATAATTAAATATACAATTTTTCAACCGTTTTTTAAGAAGTATTATTATTTTTCATAAAACTATCTCTGAAGTTAAGAGTTCATAGTCATAGCTGGTTTGAAGGGATTTTGGTTAAATAATAGTTTAGTTATTGTAGCCAATCATAATTAAATTGTTAAATATGCAGTTTTTTTCAGGCAGTGAATTTAATTTGACCCAAACCATAATCTGGAATTCTGGAAAATTAGAACTTGGCAACTGCACTCATTGACCTTCGAACTTTAAGCTTATCAGTTCTCCACTCCAGATTCCAAGAGGAGAAGTGGGAATGAAAGTGAATGATGAGGGACACTAAAATCACTACAATGATCCACATAGTGCTCGCTATGAGCAAATGACAACAGGATAATTTATGTATGAGGAATTGAATCAACCTTTTTCATTTATTTACCATAGACTGTTAAATATTCTAAACATAAGACTTATAAAGCTTAAGCCAAAATTATTTGCCCCCCTTTGAAACATAACTATCTCTACAGCAGACCGCGTCTCGCCCGATGTGTGCTGCAGATAGGCAAAAGCAGACCCCCATGACCCCGTAAAGGGTAATAAGCGGGTAAGAAGATGAATCAATGAATGATTTCTAAACAGAGCAAAGAACTGGTTTGAAATTTTTATACTTAGTTTTTTTTAGTCATTTAAAAAAAATGACAAAAATGTTCAAAGTAGCTAATGTTAAAGTGTCATTATTATTAGCCCTCTTAATAAATAATTACTTTGATTACTAATCAAGGTTGTCTAATGTCTTTCTGGTTTAACATAATTTGCAATGATTTACAGAATAAAGCTGATTATCGGTTTACAAAAAAACGAGTTTAGTAACCCACACTGTCATCACAGCAAAGAAAAAGATTAATTTGGACTTGATACAAACAATTTTTAATACTTAAAAGACGGAGAAGAACACACAGGTTTATAAATTCGTTGCAAGCGTGAGAATCATTATCAAGACGTTTAAAGAGACGAACAAGACAGATAGAGGTAAGAAGTGAAAAACTTTAAAAAGAAAATTTCGAGAGAGGTTTCTCAAAATCAAAGAACAATTGCCAAAACACTAGTCCCAAGTCTGGAGGATGTTTCAATGAAGACAGGAACTAGAGCCCTGCAAGCGAAGCACTGTGAGGTCACTAAACAAGAAAGACTCCGCTATTGAAGACGGAACACCTCCAAGCTCGGATAAAGTTTATATATCTGGAAATACGACTTTTGATGAGATGAGAGCTTTTGGCCATAGAGATGTAGCTTATATTTGGAGAAAGAAGGGAGAGGTATTTAATCCCAAGAACAACATTCCCCCTGTTAAACATGGTGGTAAGAGTATGATGCTGTGTGGGTGTTTCCGTGTGTTTGCTCAGTGTAGAGCTTTGCAGGGTCATCAAAAAAATTAAAGTGCGTTGATATTTTGTCTTCCTGCATGATAAAGACCCTAGGTATACCTCACTTCTCTTGAAGAAATGAATACAGTGAGTGTACCTGACTGACCAGCACAAAGCCCTAATTTGAGTCCAATAGGACATCTGTGGGACACACTAAAGTCCAGAGTCTGTGCCTGGAGACCAGCAAAACTGGAGGATCTTGAGAGTTCGGCTCATAGAATGGGCCTTCGGAGACATACTTGAGACTTGTTGCGAACTACAGCAGAAGTCTAAAGGCTGTTATCAAACAAAAGGGATTTACTATTAACAGCAGTGGGCTGTTGACAAGTAGAGTATTTGATGTGTTAAAATGTGTTTATAAAATCATCTTTCTATTAAAGATCATTTGGAGAATGTTTTTAAAATGCTACATTTCTTACAAACTTCAACTGTATATTTTAAAGCTTTATTGCATAGTGCAATAAAGAAATTTCATACCTTAATTTCTTTATATTATAGAATATTTTCTGTTTTTTGTATATTTTTTTTTATATTTGTACAAAATCAATAGAAACAAACACATTTTTTTCCTCAAATGATAAACAGAAATGCCGGGCTGCTGAAAAGTATGTTCATTTCTATTAAAAAATTGATAATTTTCGTATGAAGTACTGCATCTTTCAAGCATGGCAGAAATCATGAGCAAGGGTTTCATGAGCAAGCTTTGATGTTTGGCACTGTGGGCAAGAGCCAAATGAATCAGAGTTAAAACAGCATCTCCATTTAGCTTGTCAACAGATGGATGCAATAAGTTCTCCATCCATTCCTGTGTATGACTGTGTTGAATGTAGATTTCTGAAAATCCAGTGTACCAATCCCAGCAATTGGAGACAATTTCCTGAATGACTGGAAACTTTCTGCCGTTCCCCCATGCTATGGAACCTAAATTTCCAAATCAAATGTTAATTTTACTTTATATATTTTCCTCCTCAACCCACGTAGAAGAGGTTTCTGGAGGTGTTCCTTATTCAGGAGTAGCTTTTCATGAGAAATGTGACATCTTTAGCCAATGTCTAAAATACCTCTGTAATATAAGTTCTCAGTCCACTCCTTGTGAAGCCATTCCAGATTCTTTAAAGATTCTTTCTTTAACACTTTTAGTCCTGATCACATTTTTTCCTTCCTGAATATTCTTGGATACAGCTCAGAGAACCAACTGACCATCTCCTAGACATCTATAGTCAACAGACGTTCTTCATGTGATTGTTTCCTGCTGACTCACACCAACAGAGTATTTTCTTAGAAACATATTTTTATCTTTAAGCTTAAAAACAACTATTTGAGAAATGGAAGCTTGAAATATTTAACTTTTTGTAGGGAATCTATAAAGCATTAATAATTAACTTAATCTTTGGTGTTGCGAGAGATTTAGTTTGAGCTTTAATCATCTCAGACAGGTTCCTTAAACATGACAACCACAGTCCCCAGTTCTCACTCCAATAGAGCACCTGTGGGATGTGGTGGAATGGGAGATTCTGCAGCTACTGCACGATTCTCTCATGTCAACATGGACCAAGCTCTGAGGAATGTTTCCAGTACCTCGTTGAATCTATGCCATGAAGGATTAAAGCAGTTCTGAGGGTAAAAGGGGGTACAAGTAGGGTGTACCTAATAAAATGGCCAGTGAGTGTACATGCTAATGTATTTTAAAAGTGCCAACACGGGTTTTATGGCGTTAAACCTGCATGGAAACATCTTTTGTATGTTTAAATGTCACTGGAAATGTTTTGAGTTGAATTTAGTCACCACATGCTGTGTGTTGTGGGAACGGACTGCCTCTCTCTCGCACACAGAGCAGTTTCGTCTAGATATCTGTGAGGGGACATGCATGTTGAGTTATTTTAGGGCCAAAGGCTTAGAGAGACCATGCTAATGTGAAAACTGACAAACATCCCCCAAAGGTTACAGTAAACAAAGCATAATAGACATTAAACAGAATCATAGAGAGTAGATTAACTAAGATGTTAGACACAATCAATATCAAAAGAAAGGGACAGCAAAGGAAGAATATTGTGGGAAAAGAACATGGAGCCAGTCATTGAAGAGGAGGTGATAGGCAGTAGGTGTTAAGTCCAGCATATGAGGAGTGTCATTCGATTGGTTGTCTGCGAGCTGAAGGTTGGAGTGCTATCTATGAAGGGCAGGGTCTATGTGTAGCACTTGGCTTCACCATCCATCCCTGAACTAAAAACACACCGGCTGTTATTTATAGCCCTTAATCACCTTGGAAATTCAGTGCCCGAATACCACTGTGCAATGATGTTTATATCCAGAAAGCCGCTTGGGGTCCAGGTCAAAAATGTAAAGTTAAAGTCTGGCTGATGTTCAAATTGAATCTTACCACGATGTAACCCCATTAAGTCCTAATCATGACGATAGCATTCCTGTGTTCTGGAGGTATTTCAGATAGCAGTGCTGCATCAAACTGATGATACCATTCGGATGGAATTATTTCCATTGTCTAATTCAACTAGTGGAGGAAACAGAATTTGATTGCTCTGCTCATAGTGGACACAGATGGGGTTAACTAAGAATTAAAAATACACTATGAGATTTATTTGGACCAATAAAACCATTGAAACTCAGCTGTAAAATTAATAGAATTGCTGCTAGCATCATGTGATGTGTTATATAATTAGGGGACATCTATAGACTTTGTTGGCAATGCTGGACACGCCCACAAAAATGTCCCACTCGTGTAGACTGAGCAGAGGGAACACTGACAGAGAATGGAACTTTTTAAAATCTTTTATCTAGCTTTACATCCTACAAATTAACTGAGCTACAAAATATATATGCTATAAAGTAGAAGGATTCTCCAGGAAAAAAAAAAGGAAATTAAAGCTGCAAGCAGCGATCAAAGGGCTCAAGCACCTCCGGCACCACCTCCTCTAGGTGGAAAGTTTGTTGCACTACACACTACGACCATTCTGTATTATAGAACTGTAAAACTTTCTGAACAATACCAAATTAAAAATTAAACCTCAATGGTGTTTGTCAAAGTACAAGTCCAGGAATTGTGCTAAATTTGACAAGAATTAAAACATAACTGACTTCCTTTATTTTCACAATAGGAAACAAGAAATTCAAGGAAAAAGACCCCTGACTGGTTGTTTATCCAGCCTGAAGTAATGTGGCAGTCAGAGCTCAACTCTTGCTTTGAGTGGTTGTTTGGCCACTAACAACCAACACGGCAAAACTATGTGGAATGGGTAGTTTGCATTTGTCTGGCGATGCGGTTACAATTATGGAGGACTTATGGAGGAATCCCAGTTCAGCTGTTACAAAGCACTTATCTCTCAATATTCCACCAAGCCACACTCACACCACAACCTACTCTGCGCAGCTGTACACACCCATTTTGATCTTGGGCAGATGAGACCTGAAACAGGCTGTATAGCTTTAAGAAAGACATCATCACACTGATTGGCTCACTCCTGGTTGCTATTAGCGATTGGAGAGGTCATTAGCCTGGGGGTTTACATACTTTCCACCATACACTGAATGTTTAGGTTCTGCTCAATAAAAACATTATGTTGCTGTAGTATTATTTTAGACACAGTTTTTTTTCTATCTTTTAGACTGCCTTCCCCCCTGTACTCGGTTATTTTGAAAAACAGTATATATCGGTGCAGTTACACAGTCCGTCCACACGTAACGGCAGCACGTTTTCATGTAACTGTGCATTTTTTTAAACATTGGCCAAGGTGAATCTTATTTGAAACGATCCGCACACAGTAGTTTGTATCCGGGCAGTGGAGTTTGTCATTGTTGTCACACTGTGTCACTGCTGTGTTGACAGCAGCCAGAGAAATGGCGGCCGGAGTGGGGGCTGTCTTGCTGTTTATACCGGGACTTGTGGCTTACAGCATGTACAGGATTACCCGCACATGTTTACGATTTGCTCACCAAATAGTAAATAATAAATAGTAATTTTTAAAATGGTATGAATCGAGTGCCACCTGTTGGTTTGGTAGAGTCATTACAGCGATTTTGGGGCATTTGAGTGTCCGCAGGGAAGCATGTGGACGTGGATTCTCATACATTGTAAAAAAAAATCCCAAAGGGTTCACATACTTTTTCTTACAACTATTTAGTAATTGTGTACATTGCAGTTTGGCCTGTTGCCAGATGGATGTGAGTAACAGCCTCTGCCCCTGATTGTAGAATGCCCCAGAAGACAATGATCTCTATGAACACATGACTAGTTCAATGCAGAGAATTTCTGGAGCCATGCTAAACAAAAGCCAGTATTTAAGAGGAGTATGCTGGGACACTTAGAGAATGTAAACTGATCTTATTTCACGGTGTTCAAAATGGTGGGTATGTAAAAAGCTAAAAAAAAAAAACAAGAGCATAAAATCTAAATGAGATTAGTGATGCTCATTAGTAACAGAATCGATGCAGGACGCTGTGTTTCCCATCAAACAGAAACTCCTCCTCATTTAGCTCGCTGCCTGTTTTTATAATTAAATGGTGACATTAGTTCATATCATGTGATTGTAAAAGGATTCATCACACAGTAGAGAGCCTAATCGCCACCTATAGTCTGCCTCTCGCCTCTGCCATGGCTCTATCCCAGATGACCCTGCTGAGGGCAGCGTTTTCTTTATGTCTCCTGAAAGGCCTGGGGATTGAGCCCAAACAAAAAAACCCACGAGGGTGAAAAATTGTTTTTACATCCGCCTGTCCTCTCACTCGGTAGGCTGTGTGTGCGCTCAGGGTGGTTTTCGCTTTAGATCAATGGGACAAGTTATTGGAGTCTGGCCAACTCTAACTGATGGAAAAGAAAGAAAAAAGCTGCCTCTTCAAAAAAAGGAGGGTTTGTCATACCTGCACGTGCATTCACAAAACAGCCCATTCTTGTTCTAGTGGCTGATTTAATGCTCTTTTGAATAATTTGGGTTTATGAACTGAAATGTTGTGCAGATTTGTTCCCTGTGCAGTACAGCGGAAGTGTCCACACACAACCCTCACCAATGCAGGGAGGTGCCAAAGTTCTCAGATAGGTGGGGTAACCTCACCATGCTTTGCGTCACTCAATCAGGGAAAAAGTGAGAGACCACATTCCTCTGTTCCTGAAGCAGGGATCGGATTTGTGCACTCATGGAAAAGTGATGGGAGTCAGGTCCATTTATCTGGAAACTAAACTCGCATTCGAATCTGAAAGAATGTCATGTCTCCATTTTGTCACAGATGCCTCTTTAAATGTGTGTCCAACGCAGCACGCCACCAACTGGATGTGATGCGAGGGACATTTGCTGAAAAACACTAGCTGTGGAACCACAAGAAATCAAGTCTATTTAACAATTTCTCAACCTAAAAATATAATTTCAACCTGATAATTGGAGGGGAAAACAAATGGTACAATGTTTACTTACCACAAATCAGCTGCTTTCATTAAATCTTCACAAAACAAGTCCTTTCTGCCATTTAATGCTTAGCTTAATATAAACAATAAACCATCAAAGTAAATAGTAACCAATAAAAAAAAGGAAGGTTTCTGTCTCAAATGTATAAATAACAAACTATTTAAAGCTGCAAGCAGCGACCAAAAGGCTTGATAGCGAAATGTCAAATTTTGATGGACGATGTGCCTACAAAGTCAATAAAGCTTCGCAATTTAACATCCAACATATACCTCAAGATATTTGAGGTAAACAGATACAATCTCTAGGAAAAAATTCTTAAAGTAAGAGGCATACTAAAGTGCCATTTATTAATTTACTTTTTTTTTTTTTTTTTACAAAATAATTCACTTCCTGTTGGTTTTGGAAACTTTAGACTTAGACTTTTTTAACAATAGACTTTTATGTAGGTCTCCAGTTCAGATAGTCACTAATGCAAAGTCTACTAAAAAAAGGTACGATATAAAAATACAGAAAAGACAATGTAAAAACAGAGGGAGCCAAACTTTTACCGTAACCAGAGTCCAGTCAATAGAGGGCGGTAGGGAGCCACTTCATTATCCAACCACTCCTTCAACTGAATGTAAAGAAGAGTTTTTGTAAAAATTTGAAAATACGTTTGTAAATATGTACAGAAACATAAACATTTATGTATTTAGGTGATGTAAGAAATTTATAAGCAGAAATGCCTTTAATTTGAATCGTGTTGACAATAGTTTATGATCATAAGTACATAAATGGCTTTGTTTACACAAGCAGAGCTGTTCTAATCTAGCTCGCATGGAGTAGCAGAATTGCGTTAGAAGACATTTAGAGAGAATGGAGAATTGCTGTGCCCGTGACTTCATTATAGTTGCCTGGATTAACAAATCCGATGCCAATTTTGTTTGCTTCCAAGTTGGAGGTTCCTGTCTCCACTGGCGCTGTGCAAGCAGGTATGAACAAACGCGCAAAAATCACGTATAAAATGTAAACCATGAAATATGAAGCTATTTTAATGATTAATAAACAAATGTGAATCAGAGTGCCTATGTGTTGCCCATTTTGACTAGTTCTAAAGATTATTGTAGCCCCACTCCTAAGGGAACAGCCACTGCACAAACAAGTGACAATCCAGTAACTTTTGAAGTTTAACTCGAAATGAAATTACCATTTAATATATACATCTGTCAAAAAGCTGATTTCACTTTAATATCTCAAATGTTATATCCGTACTTAGATAGACGAATGCAGCTGCGCAATGTGAAGGATCGATGAGTTGCTCTTGACGGTTGGGTTTGTGCGCATTGCTTCGGTTTAAATTTCCCGCGTCTTCGTACAGCTGTACGTTGTTTTAATTTCTTACAGATGTTTATTGCTCTCTTAACTACATGCCAAAAAGGATATGTGCAGTGTCTTATATAATGAAATACACAAGTTAGTTGTTAGCTTAAAATATAACCTTCAGTACAACCAGTCATTTAATAGTCAAATTTTACAAATACTTAAGAAAAGATGTGTAACATGACAATTTTAAAACAAAAATATAGAAAGTTTTTTTTATATATAATTTAACTGCAAGATATGTCCAACAAGAGATGTAATATGGTCAGTAAGTGTTCATATCGAAAGTGTGGAAATTGGAAAGCTTGGTAATGCTGTGATTAAAAAAATAAATATTTTTAGCCAGAAATGTTAATTTTTAGGAAATTTTATTTGTAGAAAAAATTTTGTGCCGTTTTAATTAATAAATATTTTACATTTTGATTTTGTCTTCAAATACTGTCCTGAAAAAATGTATTGTGCAATTTTAATGAAGTAGTATATATGTAATGCTTTATTTTGCCCGCATAATGGCAAATATACAATATATTGTATATATTTTTGTCAGGGTAACTCATGGGGTAACACAATTCTTTTAATTTAAAGTGTGTAAACATCAGAATACATCAGTCATAGTTATGCATTTTTCCATATGAACCCAGCCATTGTGACCCTTGTTTTGCCACTCACCCTCAGTGAAGGGATCTTTATTTTATGATAATTCTATAGCAAATTGGAATATTAATGAATGTGGCAGTTGATGTAAACAAATTCCATGTCATTTTGGAATGCCTTTGATTTTAATTAATAAATTTCCTCAATATTTAGAAAAATGTATTGTGTAATTTTACTGAACAAAA
This sequence comes from Danionella cerebrum, assembly GCA_007224835.1. Classification (NCBI taxonomy): domain Eukaryota; kingdom Metazoa; phylum Chordata; class Actinopteri; order Cypriniformes; family Danionidae; genus Danionella; species Danionella cerebrum. The sequence goes on from SRMA01025933.1 coordinate 246,457, forward strand.
ATACTATCAACTTTTGTGACTGTCAACTAAAGTTGATGGCTTGATGTTTTATTACACCAAAGTTTAGTTATAAATGTGCATTCTTCAGTAACTTCTCATAACTGTTATGTTATTAATTCAAATTAATGCTTGAATTTGAGACCAAAACTAGCCCTAGGATCAAATGGGTTTGTTGTCATGGGAGAAATAAGAAACTTTGTAAGAATGGCACTCCAGATTTTATACTTAGCGAATTACTAAAGGCACAAGATCAAATTTGTTTTGTAATATTTAGATTTTTCCAGAGAATGTTAAAAACAAGGAAACATTTATTCATCTGTTGTGCAACATCATCAGTACGCAAGTCAATCTGGCTAAAATAGTTAAGAACCATGATCATAACTAAGCCTACAAAATATATTTAATTTCAACCTGTATTATAACTCAACTTCATCTTTATAAAAGTTAAGTTAACAGGAAAAATATGGTAATAATATGGAATCTCACGTTATCCTGGAATGCTACTGGTCTAATCTGATTCAATGATCTACGCTAAGCTATGCTAAAAGTGCCATTACCCACATCTGAAGAATGGCTAAATAAATTTAAAAATGGGTCCTTTTACTCTAATGTTCACATGCTGTCAGTCGCACCTTAAACAGGATTTGCACCACTTCTGATCACGTCTCGAGTTTGCAATGACCTTGGAGTGGCCTAGACACGAGACACAGTGACATACAGGCTTGCATGGTGCTCCGTGTGTTTGTTTGGGAGGAGATGACACCATCCATTGGTGCCAAGTGAGCTCATGTCGCTTGACTGGCAGAAAGCACAAATGCTGAACGGCCCAGATAAATATAGTTCAAACTCGTATCACAACTGAGGGTCGGGCACAATACAAAATTAAAACACATGTTGGCCTATTATGTAAGTGTTCTTCTGAACCGTTATTTGCTTATCAGGCAATTATTCAATACAATTATTTTTTAAAAGTTGATTTGTGAAGAGATGACTCCCAAAGTTGTTGTGTCCTGCCCAAATAAAGTAATCTCTATTTTGAATTTGTCCATCTTATTATTTACCGGAGGCAAAATTAAAAAAAAAAAATATGCTGTAGAGCAGGGGTGCTCACACTTTTTCAGCTTGCGAGCTACTTTTAAAATGACCAAGTCAAAGTGATCTAACCGCTACAAAAATGTAAAACGTCATTCTACAACAAATTATTTTCAACTTTGTTGAGAATTGACAAAACACACATAATAACTAATTATTTAAATTTAATGAAATTTTATTGAGTTTAATTTGATGACTTGCACTGAATTGAATCATTAGAACAGTTGTGTGTGACCTGAATTTGGTGGAAATAGAGTGATTTTTATGGGAGCTATTGAGCTTTGATCCAAATAATCAAGAATAAAAATGATGCTCTAATAAATATTTCAATATTTATTGAAACTGAGTCGTGCAGTACAATATGCAGGTGAGGAGTGGCGTGTTGCTTGATTTTGGTTGTAATAGAGTAATTTAGAATGAAGTTATGAAGCATATTCTGGGTAAAACATATTCTGGATCTGGTAATTTGCAGACGGTCCCTAAGTGATTCCATGTCAGCGGGTTGCTCATAGACGGTAATGTGTTTCTGTGAATGCCGAGGGAAACTTGTTTTGATAAAAAACGTTTTGTAGTTTGTCCGCTACATAACACAGATTAAAAATAGGTATTATTTGTTTACTAAGAACATTCTGGGCTCGAGCTATTGAACAGAGAAAACCGAATCCGTGAATCTGCAGCTAACTTTACTGAACTGTGACGAGATGGATGATCGGCTGATATTCTTTCAATTTCACGCCGCGATCGATCGATCGACGTGATGAGCACCCCTGCTGTAGTTTCCGACGATGAATGTCATGTGACCACCTTGGCGAACATCTGTATATGTAGAAAAGAATTAAACTTTTCAGGAAGTTTTTAATTTCTGAATAGACCAATCTTAAAAGGATTTTCGGTTTAGATGTTTTATTACAATGGGTGAAATAAAATGTGGAGGAAAACCGTCGCCCCCTGGAAAAAACTCGAATGTGGAGAAATGTGATAAAGTCCAGAGAGTTCCACCTGTGGGTGAGTCTTTCTCTCGTCGCTGGCAGTTCAGCCATACTCCCGACAAACAATTGGTCACTTTGCATAAATGATGGTTAGCTCATCTTTAGCCGCAATGTGTTTTTACTCATACTTGATTTTACGACATAATGTAGCAAAAAAAAAGACCTTTCATGCGGTGCTTAACATAGCTCTAAAATAAAGAAACAAGTTTAAACGTGAAAGTGCTACATATATAGAGTTATAATCTTTATTACTACTAAAGAGTCGACTCTGAGATGCTAAAACTTTTTCAGCAGTGTAATAATATATGTTAGATATTCAGATGTCATTGCAGGTTGCGTCACGTAAAGGAGCCATTTCGTATGAACGATTCATTAAATGATTCATTACTGAGTCATTTAATAATGCCTTTAATATTGATTTCAGGTACTTGTTTTCTATTGCAGGGAAATAGAGGCAACTACACCATCTTGTTAAAAACATTTTTTTACTGACTAATAATTTTTAAATAATTGTTTAAAAAAATAATTAAATTTTAAAACTGAAATTTTAAATATTATCATTTAGATTTAAATATCAAGACCAATCGTATCACATCAGATTTAGTTAGTTAGTAAGTTCAGTCAGATGCGTTGACTATTAGTCCACATGAAACTTGATTGCTTTCTGTAGGGAAAGCTAATGACCGGTCCGTAACACAACAAGCAAGGCAACATGGAAAACACAGTGTGATGAATGTGAAAACATTTTATAAAATGAGGCAAGTCCAAAGATGATTCTCAGGAAAAAGAAAAAGGTATAATCGAGATATGGTAGGCCTTGGAAAAAGACTGAACCCAACTAAAAAGTTAAAGTAAAAGCAACTAAAAAGTAAAAATTGTACTATTTAAAATTCTGAAACCGTGTTATAAGGAATGGGATTACTTTTAAATAACAGCAACAAGTAATCAGTAGTGTTTACTGCTTGGAAGTATTTGCACAACATCGCTACATACAGTATGCGTTAAGTGCCCAAGTTTAATGCTCAAACAAGAACTTGGCTGTAAACAAACACAAAAATCTACGGATTCATTTTATACAAGAAAAGTAGGCCTTGGGAAGGGCTTTCCACAAACCATTAAGAGACCAACGGATAAGCTTGTAATTTATTGGTAGAAAAAGTAGAGGAAAAATAACAGTAAAGCCTAAACAAAACCCCCACTGACTTTCAGCAAACAAATAAATCACATTTTACCTTGCATAAGCCAAGTGTTCGTAAAGTAACATATTTACGCTCTTTCTACACACTCATCCTTTGAATTCCACGCAACACCAGGAAGGCTACAGATCAAGTCCTATGATGCCAACGCGTAAACGTTGACCGTGTGTTTCGGATTGCAATGTGACTGTGAAAGGGTCCAATTTCATGTACTTGATTGTTTCGGAGGAACGGTTTCACATGGAATCGACGAATACATGGAAAGAATCCCGTCCAATCCACGGCAAACCGAGAAAAAAGATAAGGAAGTCGAAGTGTGTACTTTCAGGTACCTGCTCAGACTGAGCGGACTCTCTCTTGGAGGGCTGGATCTATTGCACACATGGCAAAGCATCCAACACATACCCTGCAGTCACAGAAACCAGGGACTTTGCTCTTTAAGACAGATCAACAATAATAAATATATTTAATGTTTAGAAGGCAGTCGGTCAGGAAAAATAAGTAAACAAAAATTCTACCGAATGGCATTGGTTTCCTCACGGGTTCTAGTGTTCCTGCCATTAGTCTATACTCAGAAACAAAATAATGCTACATCCAAGGACAAAAAAAAAGAAAAGAAAAGAAGGCATGGAAAGATCCTGTGAGTCAACACGGCTAGAGAAATCCTCCACAATCAGAATATCTGGGCAGACTGATCTGAATCAGCAAAATCACTCCGGAGTCCATCCTGACATCCTCTCCTGACCGTACTGGGATTGGTTTCTTTAAAGGGAGAGTGACAGGGAAAGCAGCTGGTTGGAGATGCACAAGCATAGTTAGACGCCAACGATGCATTGTCCACTAGACCGTGTCCTCCTCTATCTGGTTGTCTTTATAGATGTCTCGAACCAGGAGAGTTCGAGCCAGGAGCGTGCTCAACTCATCCTTTTCCATCGGTGTCGAGTTGAACCACAGCACACTGTCCGAGGACACGCACTCCTCTGGCTTCATGTAAAAAACATCCGTCCTCTGTCTCACTGCCTTTGGGCTGAATAGAGAGGAAGACAGGTCAGAGATCTCACTAAGTCCATTTACCAGTTATAAAGTTGTAGAAACAAAGACTACAATATTTTAGATCAATGTCTGAACTCACTCACATCTATAGTGGCTGTAGCTGATGGTCATTGCTCGTTAACTTTTCTATGTGTTTCGGCACATTTTACACCATGTCTCTTTTAAACCCACCACTTTCAACAATAAACCACCCAATGCCTTGGTCTGTCTGAATACTCTGTTCTGATTGGTCGGCAGGTCACAATATTCAACAGCTACAGCCCTACAGGTGTTGATTAATTTCGAATACCAGCACAGGTAGTCCAGGTCAGTTTATTTACTCTTTTGTATCAATGCGCTCCTCCGCCATTTTACTGCACTATGCTGCATGAAGCAGCAGCTAAAACACCGCTTCAGCGCCCATGTCCCTGGTTTAATATAATCAAGGTATACACATAATCAAGTTCCCCAATCCCGTTGATTTACCACCTATGTGCTGAGAAATTGGACTGGTATCTCTAAAGTTAGGCTTCAGGTAAGACGGGCGCTCATTGGCTGCTAAGAGTCAGTATCAGCCCTCAACAACCGCAGTGTTTCCCTTACCATTATATTAGGGGGGCACCCCGCCCCTCCAACGGCACCCCCCGCCCCCCTTGAAGGTCAAGTTAATTTTATTTTATTTTCGTCGAATAACGACAGAAGTACTTTATATATAACAGGTCTTTGCTTTTCTTTTATTAAACTAAATAGCATTATGTTATTTATACGATGGCATGTAACTTCTGTCTCAACGTTTGCGCGTTTACAATTGTCCTCTGTATCGCGCACGACGGAGTTCCGCCCCGATGCGCGCACACACACACACACACCCATCAGCGGACAGAGACCGCAGCGTCGGAGAGTATGTCGCAGCAAGCAAAAATATCTGCGTTGTTTTAAACACTCCCAAGGTGGTGACGATGACAGCACGTGTTCTGCTGCGAGCAGCAGCCGGTGTAGCTTTCCTACTCCGAATCAAAGTACAGCAAAGAGCCCAAGTGCTGCATGTCCTGCCCCTGACAAGCAGCAAAAGTCTAGCCACCACAGAACGACAGGTTTTGACCCAGCTTGGCTGTCAGAGGCGAAATACTCCCCTGGCTGTACAAGACTGATCTTGGTAAGTAAGTAAATACACACAAGCATGAATGAACGAATTGATAAATAAATTGCTTAATTAATAGCTAGCTAGTTAGTTATACAATGGCATTTCCTGCTTTAAACTATCACTATGTTAAGTTGATTTTTACTGTTGTTACTATCAGTTATCACTTTTAAAGCCTAACAGTTAATGTATTTGCAGGTCAAAACAGACATTCGCAATAGGCTGCAAGGGGACCATCTTGCAGCCTGCATCCGGATCTCAATAAATGGGCCAGAAGTTTCAGATGGTATCCATACCAAGATGCTCTGGAAATGTTCTTTCAGAAGCCCAGAAAGATACACTGCAGTGACAAAAGCTGCACACTTTGTGAATAATTAACATATTAAAATAAATCTGATGTTTAGTGTTTAGTTCAGTGTACAGTTGTTTAGTTATTGTACAGTAATTGTTCAGACATTATAATATATTGGTATACTGCAATTAAAAGAAACATATAAACACTATTAAGTGTTTGTGTGAGTGTTTTGCCACACCACCCATAACACCCCCCACCCCCCCAAGGCCATGAACCTAGGGGAAACACTGAACCGACATCACTCGCTTTCGAAAACACGGGAGAGAATAAAACACATTCCGATGTAGCACCGGACACAGCTCTATCAGCTGCTTCATGTCTATGAACCATGTTTAAAATTATAAATTAGGGCTGTGCAATTAATTGAAAAAAGCGATTTAAACAGGAAATTTCTAAAATCACACAAGGCTGCAATTTTATATGCTAATTTATTTAGTTTGCACATGATTTTACTATGAAAACCAACCAGAGCCTACGCAGCACACCAGCCAATTACAGCTAAGCTGAGCGGGAGAAAGATGTTAACCAATCAGAGCTCACCTTGTGCACAATGAATCTTTGTAATCCTGCCACCAGCTCACCTTCGTTTAGTTCTAGGGGAAATGTGGTGACATGTCACCGTTTATGCTGAAAACCAGAAATGGTGGATATGCAGGTTTTTTTTATGCAAAAAAAAAAAAAAAAAACCTTTAAGAGAGCAGTTTGTTTTGGGGGTTTTGATTTAAGTTCATTTTAATGACTGGAATTCAGGTTAGTTAATCTTTATTTTTTTCATGTCCGTTTTTGAGAATTTATTACAGTTTTGTTATTTCATTGTGAAATGTTTTGTTATGATACTGTGCCGTGATTCTATAAAAATTTAGATGCAAATCCCTCATGAATAACTTACTTTGCATTGGATTATGATCTTCACTCAAGTGTATGCGCCTTTAAATCCACATAAATTTAAGGATTTTTATACAAAAGAAGCAAATAAGTTCAATCAAAATAAAAGATTTTTAGAATTTTTTTTGTCCTGTAAGGGTCTTGGGATCTAACTAGTGTCTTAACAAATTGCAGATTCGTTAACTTCTGAGTTGGTTTCATTAAACAGAGCATGAATTTACCACAAAATCTGGTATTTGGTATATTAGACCAAAAACTTTTAACTGGTGTCTGCAGCAAAGAATTGTCGGGCGTTCTGTAGGAAATAATCAAATTTCACGTAATATCAGGGTTTCCCCGTCTCCATGTTTTCTAGTGCTTCTATTTAGGTCTCACGCTCCATGAATGTATCTTCGTTTGTTTCCCTCTGTCGCCCAGCTCCTTGCCTGCACTGCATTTCTCTCAGGCCTCCATCTGTGTCTTGAGAATGACTGCTTTTTTCATCCGTGTTGTGTCCCAATTTATATCACGGTCTGCCGTCCGTCTTGTGCTGTTGTACAGCCCCCTTTATGATTCCTTCTTAATATTTATTTTTGCTTACCCTCCTTTTTGTGTTTTTAGTTCTCAGATAGTCCTTAGCATCGACTAGCATCAATCCATTTCATCACAAGGAAGCTTTCGGTTTTGTTCTTTAATTGTGTTTTTCATTTATTTTTTCTTGGGGCCTCTTTATGCCTTTATTAGATAGGACAGTGAAAATGAAAAAGAAAGTGAAAGAGAACAAGAGCGAGGGGAGAGGCTGGGTCTTTATTTAAACACAATTGAAGTCAATCCCTGTGATGGATAAGGCACAAAACATGCTCAGGTCACACTGCGCAACCGCATGCATAAGTCCCAAACTGCACCTGCTGATGCAACTAAATGCTTCTTCACTCGAGTTTATTAACCCTTTAATTTCTGGCTCCTCTTTGACACCTAATTATCCAAAAATCCAACAGGTCTCATTGGTTTCACTCCGAATTAGTAGAACTATGAACAACTATAAAATACTTTGTGTTTATTTGGTTCCTATTCAAGACGTCAATGAGAATAACTTGGTGTTTTCTTTTTAGCACGCACAATGACTGTATTAGACAAAGCATCTCTGCTTAAAGTTTGATGTGTCCTCATAAAACAAGCGTCAACACCAGGTTTCAGGATGTGAACAGCAAATGTTAAAATCACTGGACACCCCTTGCATTATCTTGAAGCAGCACGTCGTAGACTCAACACGCAATCCCTAATAATGAATTAATTAAAAGAGGTTTGAATGTCTTTCAGATGCATCCACCTCAGGAATATCCGGTACTCACCACTTTGAAAGGTAAAGCTCATACAGTCGGCACTCATGTTTCTTCACAGAACAGTACTCCGAATCTCCTGATCCGCTGTCCGTCTCGAAGCTTGATCCACGGTCGTCTTTGCATCTCCTCTTACTACCCGATTGCTCTAGGAGACAAACAAGTTGCAAAGACTCAGTCTTAAGGGTGTAACGGTACGCTAAAATCGTATTCGGTTCGGTACAGTGTCTTGGAGAGTTCGGTTCGGTACAAAACTAAGAACTTACATAATCTTTATTTTGAAAAGCTGCCAATACACAATAGAATTCTTGCATAAAATAAATAAAAGTGACACATTTGGGTGATATTTTAAATAAATTGCACTATTTATTAAGAAAAACACATTTTTTAAATAAAAAATGAAATACTGCAACTAGTTAGGATTGATTACCTATCCACATTTTCTGAAGAGAGCATAGATCTGGTTGCCGTGACAATATCTCCAGCAGTAGAAAATGTTAGATGTGTTGCCTGCCCGATCTCCGTGGAACAATGTCAGCATACAACTTTAAATTTATCCACTTGTCTATCCCCGTTATGTATTTTAACAGAGAAGCCAAAGTGTTCCCAAACAGGAGACCGTAGTGAGGTGTCTTCAAGCTCTGGCTTCCCTTTCACTTTTGCCATCCCATTTTCCTACTCGCGCTCGTGCTCATCACTCAATAGCGTCCGTGCGGAAACTCGTCTAGGAACATTGTTCCGCTGCGCTTAATATCGCGCTAATAATAGATTTATATTATTTAATAAAAATACCGAAACGGTACGCAAGTGTACCGAACCGAACAGGCCGTACCGAAACGGTTCAATACATACCATGAACCGTTACACCCCTACTCAGTCTACGTGCTACATTATCTTTCTGTATGAAAATTTGAAAGCACAAAATCTGGCAACAAACCATGTTGCTCCTGTGAGATGGAGGGGATCCGTATACTGACGGTGGTCTCGTGGCTGTGGGGTTTGGAGCTGCTAGGGCCATAGACTTTAGCAAAGGAGAGGCGTAAGTGCTGTTCAGCAGTGCGAAGACCAAAGTATTTGGTGTTAAGGTAAAAAACCGATCTCAGCAGTACTGAGGGCGTCTGCTCGCCAAGCTGCCCGCTGCTCCACAGATACTGCTCCTCAACACGACTCCAACGGGAACCTAAAAACAACAACAACAAAACCTTGAACAAACAGTCAGATACTTATGTTTTATTAAATACACATCCTTTACGTTCATATCGTTCATTTGTGTGAAATGTCCTCATAGTTGGATTGGGTCAACAGTCTGTTTCAGAATGTGAACAGCAATGGTTCTAATCACAGGACATTGTTTTATAACTGCCACAAAAATTATGTGATAAATAAGGACATTTGTAAATGAACAAAAATTAAAGCAAGCGAAGAAAAAAAACAAACAAAAAAAAAAAAACCTCAAATCAATATTTACCAACATTTGCCTTTAAACCAGCATCAATTCTTACAGTTGAACAAACAGGTGCTTATGATAATCACTGTCACGCATAGGTTGAAAGCAAGGCATGAACCGATACAGAAACAGCTGTGCAGGAGGCTTAAAATGCTGACACCTGGAGTTGGAAATTTGGTCAGAATTAATAGTGTTCTCAATGCTTAGAAATACAGGCAGATATTTATCCATCAAGCCATAACATCAAAGAGACATATGATTGGCTTCAAATTCATTCAACAGCAGGACAATGGCCATAAACATAAAGCCAGTCACTAAGAACCACCTTCAGTATCTCCACCATCTTCTGGTGCGCAAGTAAACCTGCGGCTGTTCTGAAGTCACGCTAAATATTGATTTAATTTCAATTCTCTACATTATGTTGATTAAATGATTAACACTAAATTTTAAAGTGTTTTTTGTGTACACAGACCTGCCTAAAACGTGTGTATATTTACAGAATAAATATTGATTTATTTTTCTTCATTAAGCTACACTTTCCCTCCAAATAAAAGATGCATATATTCAATAATTGACCACACATTGGATCTGTGCAGAACATTTGCTCTATGTCTTCTCTGCATCAGATGAATATTTTCCCCGAGTTAGTTGCAATAATATATTTGACACAAAAGAAACCCACCAGTTTCCCCTTTACCACAGCCCTTTTTTCCTCATGTGGTAGCCACGTCCCCTAGAACACCTGTCCAACCTTAAAATTGAACTTTTAAAAGGCTCTGAGATCCTTTGAAACAAAAATTCAGATCCGAATCTGAACAAAATTCTGGATTGAACCTGAAAATAAGTTAAAGAAATAGTAGTTCGGTCACCGCTGCAGTTCTTACCATCAGGAAGGACACTGGGTTGCCAGTCTTTGAGCAGCTTGTTCAGTTCTTCTCCAAACATCTGGAACTGTGGGCGACTAAAGATGTCATCGGTGCTTCCCTTGTCCTGCAAATGCTACAAATTTCAATAAAACACTATTAGAATACATAAAAACGTCAAAACGACAGAGCTTTGGTGAAGATCTGAGATGTCCTCATAGCAAAAACATCAACAAGAAAGTTCTGGATGTGAACAGCAAGTGATATAATCACTGGACAGAGTTTGAACACATTAGTAAATGTAATAAAAACATTAGTCTGAAACAGAATGGGAGAAAACCCACCTTCTGGATACCGAGACAGAGGTAAAGAAGGCTGTCCGGGCTATAGTGGTCTCCACTAGGTCGCCGTACCTCTCTCACAAAGCGAGACAAAGACCGATCTAGCTCTTGTGGACTCAAGGACCGCAGGCTTCTCTTTAAACTCACTGTTAACAGCCAAAAGCAACCCATGCAAAAACAGCAAAATTGATTAATTTTGACCATGAGTTCACGAAGAGTACACACTGTTCAATCCAGTTCATAGCCCCTTTAATGAGCGCCCTCATAAGTCAAGGTGATCAGCAACATAGAATCAGAATGTGAACAGCAATGAAGTTTTAATCATCGAGCACATTTTAACCAAAAACGACTCGCGAGCCAAGCTTAAATGTGGGGAAATACCTTCTTTTTTGTTTTCTTTTCCTTCGGATGGCGAGGCATCAGTCATAGCCCATGTTCTCCATGCATTCAAGCCGTAACTTGAGTTCAGTGGGAAAGAGCAGTCAACTGTTGCTGATGAAGAAACTGAGGATGAAGACTCGTCCTCTACTGCCTTGCGCTTCTGCCCCTGCTGCCAGAACACTAGCATTAGCATGCGCAGCGTGAACATATGCACTCACACTCTGCTTCTCTAAGCCTCATACAGAACCTCAGCAATCACGAAACATCAGAATGTGAACAGCAAATGGTTTTCTAATCATTGGACAGTTACAAGGGGTCATGGTCAACAGAGTCAGGTTCATTACCGTCCTCCTTGTTCTGGTCCGAGGCGTCTTCTCTTTTTCCTCAGCCAGGACTGGAGGCAACGAGAAGAGAGAATCTGTATCCAGACGGTCAACCAGGACAGGCTCTGATGCTGGGAACAGACCAGAACACCTCGTCACTGTATGCACTTATTTGTGCTCACTTCCATTTGTGAGGTCTATTAAACGAAATATCTATAATTCCACAAGAAAAAAGAATAACAGAAGCAAGGAAATATACCAAGAGGCAGGTCCTTCTCCAGGTCTAAGTCTGGTTCATATTTCTCTTCTTCCTCGTCCTCCTCCTCTGAGGTGCCACTGGAATTCTCATGTTTTACAATTTTCATTTTCACGTCTCTACTGATATTTTCACATTTGATATCTGTATCAGAAAAAGAGAAAAGGTTTCTGCAGGTTTTAAAATGTCAAAGTCAAAGACTTTTTAAGACCTTGAAATATTCTCATTAATTTAATTAATTCTCAAAATTAAATGACTACATTTTCTCCACCAGTATTATCTTCTTCTCCTTTCGGCTATTCCCAGTTTAGGGGTCGCCACAGCGAATCATCCTTTTCCACCTAACTCTGTCCTCAGTATCCTCTACTCTTGCACCAACTACCTTCATGTCCTCTTTCAGTACATCCATATATCTCGTCTTTGGTCTTCCTCTTGACCTCTTGCCTGGCATCTCCATCTCCAACATCCTTCTACCAATATAACCACTATCCCTCCTCTGCACATGTCCAAACCATCTCAACCTGGCCTCTCTGACTTTGTCTCCAAAACAACCAACCTGAGCTGTCCCTCTGATGTGCTCGTTCCTAATCTTGTCCATCCTCGTCACTCCTAAACTGAACCTCAACATCCTCATCTCTGCTACTTCCATCTCTGCCTCATGTCTCTTCCTCACTGCCACAGTCTCCAACCCATACATCATAGCTGGTCTCACTACTGTTCTGTACACCTTTCCTTTGATTCTTGCTGACACTCTTCTGTCACACAACACCCCTGACACTTTTCTCCACCCACTCCAACCTGCCTGCACTCGTCTCTTCACCTCTTTTCCACACTCCCCGTCACACTGGACTGTTGAGCCCAAATACCTAAACTCCTGCACCTTCTTGACCTCAGCCCCCTGTAACCTCACTGTTCTATTTCCCTCCCTCTCGTTCAAACACATGTATTCTGTCTTGCTGCGACTGACTTTCATTCCTCTTCTTTCTAGAGCTGACCTCCAACTTTCCAGGTTTTCCTCCACCTGCTCTCTGCTCTCACTACAGATCACAATGTCATCTGACATACTTCTCTGCCACTCCTGACATCCTCATACAGGACCATAGCTCCTCTCTCGGCACCCTGTCATACGCTTTTTCTAAATCCACAAAGACGATCCATTACAGTAACTGTTATACGGCTAACAATGACGCCTTTTCCATTTAAAAGTAGTCATTTTTATGTATATTTGTTATATAAAAACTATCATAAAACTGTTTTCATAATTTTAAAACCTTTGTAAATTACAAAAATTACTTTATTTTTGGTTGCTATGTCAGCCATCCTTGTTAAACAACCAAATATGCTGGCTTGTGTGGTGCATGCTGGGAAATCGGTCTCAAGCACACTTGGTCTGAAGTGTGCCGGAAAATTAAGACATAGAACAGCACATTTAATTGAATGCAAGACTTTGAAGGCCTAAAACATGGGTTTTTAAATGAGGCCCTGTGGAAACCCTGAAATTACTTACCAGAGCATTTGGGCTTCTCTTCTTTTACAAATAGATCCGCCATTGCTTTTAGATCTGGGTCCAGAGGACTGGAAGCAAATTTGGCTTTGAGCTCCAAAATGGTCTTCACAATCTGCTCAGCGTTCTCTAGTGTGGTGGGTAGAAACACTGGCACAGGCACCTGAAACATCAAGAACAAGCCCCAGTGCGATCCATATAAGTACTATAGCTGGGTTAATATAATGAGCAAAATAAACTATTTAAATATTTCCAAAATACCAAAATAAACCATTTAAATACTTCTAAATGCTCTAAGTTACACACCCCACCAACCCTATATGCAGATTATCCCTTTGCAGCTTTTTTGAACAATGGTCCCCCAACCTTTTTAGTTTACTGGTTTACAGTGGCCAGCTTTTTTTAAATGGACAGGAAGTGGCAACTAAACAAGTAAAATACTGCAAAATGTTTTACTAGTTTCCATTTCACACAGCACAAACCAATGTTTTTTCAAAATTAAACATATTTCTAAATTCTTGTGGTACCCAGGGTTAACAGAAGGCAGAAAGAAAACCACTCTGCACCAAATTAAAACTCTTTAAAAGACTCCCTTGACAAAACAACAGATTTATTCTTAAGCACATTGTAGTTTTACGTTTTTAAATCTCTAGCTTCTGTCTGCACTTTGCATCAACAGTGTTGTGTTTAAAGGGCATTATAAATAAAGGTGAATAAATTAAATTCTCACCGGTACGGGTATTGCTATAGGAGTGGGTGTGGCCTGAGCGTAGAGGTTCATGGGCACTGGGATGTACACAGGAACAGGGATAGGAACAGGAACGCACTCCCTTCCTGAGCTGTCCAGACATGGCTCGTCTGAGAAGCAGCAGAAGCACGAGCACATAAAAGCTCCATCCTACACGGAGGGGCATTAGATAACGGTTCAGTGAAGGCGCTCACCTGTCTGTAGTGGCTTGCTCTGCATGTGCGGTTTGCAGTAGGTGGCCTTGGTCATGGTAAGAGGCTTGCAGAGCACAGCTTTATTCTTCACGTCCTTCAGAACCCCTCCTCCAGCATACGCAACAGGGCCCTGAGTAAACATCCACAGCACTCAGCACAGGAATAGACTACTTCTCTGAGTCTATGCAGCGATTACTGTGCTTGGAAGCCAATCTCACCGTTTTGCTTGCTTGTGTTTGTCCCCCAAGGCCTGTGGGTGCAGAAAAACATTGAAATGTAGTGGTGGAGTGGCTGAGAAATACAGGGCGCAAGTTGTACCTAAAGCACTGTTTTCTGGGCCTTTCTGCGTTGCCATGTTGGGCTCGTTCTGCTGGCAGTAGAAGCGCAGGAGACACTGCTGGTCGCAGAAGCGCTTCATCTCAGCTCGCCAATGCACAGACTCGGTCAGGTTCCCCTGCACCTTACAGCAATCACAGCGCGCCGCCTAGTGGACACAAAACAGAAAACAAGGGACATTTCAGATTTGGGTCAAAGGGCATGTTTCGCTGTACAGCAATAGTGCAACAATATAGAGGGAGAATAAAAGAAAGCTTTGTCCCGGTTAGACACACGCCAGGTCAGGAAAACCACACCGTTTATGAAACAAATGAAGACCTTTTCAAACAGCCAAACTCATTTAAAGATGAAACATGGAAAAAAGTCCTTTAGTGTGCATAATTAGCAATTCAATCAGAGATACAGATAATCTGCGAGGGGATTGGTAAAAAAAAAAAAAGGTAGAGATCCACTTTTATGAATATCTTTTTAAATAATTGCTATGCCAACCAATGAGGGATTCTTATCAGTTATGAAAAGACCAAAAAGTCTTTGAAGGACTTGTCTGTCTTTACATTTGTGTTATCTGTCTCAACATTCTTGGAATGCTTCACAACCCACGTATTGACAGACACCCTTAGGTCCCTTACCTCCCTTTTACATTTGCATTTTATTTGTTGGGAGGGTCTTTAAACAATCCTATTGCATTGAAAGTCACTCTAATACAGACACACTAAGGCCCAATCGACACGTACCCCATGTGCATGTAAACGGCATTTTATAAAACGCGAGCCAAGGTGAGCTACGTGTAGAGAGCGACAACGGGTTTCCCAGAGTTTTGAGGTGGAGCTTGTCATCATCTTCACGAAAGGCCAGTCGAAGGTGGATGAAACAACGCTTAAAACATGTTAAATCAATGGTCACCCCTTGGTTGGGTTTCAGTAGTTTTGAGTTTTCGTTTGGACCGTTTTAGTTTCGGAATGTCACATGTGGGTACTAGGGATTCCACAATACTCTTGTTTTCTAGCGAACTGTTCAGGGCACCCTCCTTGGTTCAATACGCGCTTATGAACCACGGTTCTTCAGTTTCTCATTTAATGAGCTCCTGTATGTATTATTATTAGTTTACGCTTGTGAAAGGAAACACGGGTCACTGAGCAAATATCCAATCAATGAACTGCTCTTATGTAAATCTGCAAGCAGTGAGCGCTAAAGGAGACAGAGTCAAGACATTCAGACTTTGCTGACAAATACAACAAAGATGAAAAAAAAACGTAACGTAAATAAAAATGTCCCTGCATGCCAGCAATGTTTTATCAGATGTTTTGATGTAAAAGGCAAACACGAGCTTTCTACTGCGCCGTCTTCAGACAGCTGTTGCTGGTTTCAGGACCCCTAGGTGCCCGCAACTTTTGCCTGCCTTACATCCCTCTCTTCCTCGCTGCTGAAGAAGCTCATGCCCGCCTTGTTACTATTGTTTATTTTATTTTTTTAATTTAAAGTGATTTTTTTTGTAGATGTCTCTTGATGTTTGATTTAGCAAAACAAAGTGAATTCAGAACCAAGCCGAAAACTGAACCGTGAGCTTTGTGTACCGTTGCATCCCTAATGAATGTCATTTTTTTGTACATGTTTTCAAAACAACATTTTTCTGTTTCACACAGCCTCCGTTGGATTTGCGTCATTTTTCCAGCACACAAGTTAAGAATGAGAGCTTGCACACAAAGTGCGTGTGCGCCACAACAATCCGTCCTTGTTCTGTTGCATCTCTTAAGTGCAAAGATTGTTTATCAATCTCTATTTTTGGACATGCTCCAAGTGTGATGAACGGCAAAAATACTTGCAAATTTTGACCACATTAAAATTTTAGACTGTTAGACATGACTGAAAAATTATTTAAAAGTCAAAAACACATAAAAATACTCACACATCCCACATTCACTATTTTACACCAATGATTTGTAGTTTATTCAGAGACAAAGAGGAGAAACGTACAGATGTGATACCAGCACATCTTCATGGTTGAAGTTGAAAACCATACCGTTGTTTATGATTCTCATAACAGTTACAGTTTTTATGCCAAGGACAAAGCTTGGAATCGAGTTGCTGAGGCTGTCAGCACTAAGCAAAAGAAGCTGCGTTTTTATTATGTTGTTATAGCCAAACACTGTCTGTTTCAGTGTTTTGAATGAGATCCATGCACCGGCAAATGTAATGTAATACAGTATATGATCTACGGTCACTGCCAACGCCTGCTGTGTTTAGGCGAATAGGACATATGCTCAGCTGATCCAAACACTGCGCAGACCTAATGGACACATGCAGTGAGAAACATGCATTTAATGAAAAATGCTCCCACACCTTGGAAGACTTGGGGCGCACACTTTTTCTGCAGATGCTTCTGTAACCTCTATTGTGCAAGTGGCTGTGTATCTTTGTGCATGTTGTGGTCGTGCTCCTCAGCAGCCAAACTAATCGATAACGGCATTCGTTTTGTGCAGATATATCTTGAACATTGTAATGCACCGGTAAGAATACATGTCTTGCTTTGTTTCTCTGCATTGCTTCCCTTCCTCGTCCAGAGAACTCTGGGAGTGCAAGCTCAAAGCTGTGACTCGCACGCCGTACCTTGAAATACCAGTCGTGAAACTTCTTAGCACAGGTCTCGCTGCAGAAGTCCCTGCTCACTCCATCGATCTGCTTGGTGATGGATTTCTTGCACATCTGTGTACATTGGTTGCAAGTCACACACTTCAGCCCCAGTCGCCGAGCAAAATCTTCCTTGTACAGTAACTTGCAGCCTGCGAAGAGGGAAAAAACAACCTCGATATCTAACATAACAGATAATGTCAGATTCATCCAAACCTTGTCCTCATATCTAAAGAGTGTAATCAGAACAAATCATGATGTGAACAGCAAATTTTAATCACAGGACAATGTGTTACAAGAATTTAAATCCACAAAATGCCGACCTTCGCTGCAGAAGGGCCTCTTCACTCCAGAGAACTTCACAGTCTCGTGCAGGGTCTTCTCTTCCTGACAGTTCTCGCAGAACGTCACGATGCAGTGGAGCTTCTTGTAGTCCTCGCAACAGACCTTGCTGCAGAACTGATGCACTTTATCCTGCAGAGATCACATTTGAGTGTCAAAAAAACAAACAAACCACATTTTCAAGGCCCTTATAGAGTGTACATCTGGTACGAAATTAACTATTAAACGTAATAGTTTAGTTTTCCGACAATCACATCACTTCATACAATGATTGTCCTTCTTGACATCAAACCATTTGTTTAACCAAGTTTCTTTACGAAAACATCTGCCTTGCTTTACTTTATTTACCAGAAGAACAGGGACTTAAGCCCAATACATGTGACAGTCGAGCCCAGGGGTGCTCAGCTTGCGAGCTACTTTTAAAATGACCAAGTCAAAGTGATTTACCCGCAATAAAAATGTAAAACATCAATCAACAAACAATTATTTTCAACTTTGTTGAGAATTGACAAAACACACATAATAATTAATTATTTACATTTTTTGTAATAACGTGAGTTTAATTTGAAGACTTGCACTGAATTGAATCATTAGAACAGTTGTGTGTGACCTGAATTGGGTGGAAATAGAGTGATTTTTATGGGAGCAATTGAGTTTTGATCCAAACAATCAAGAATAAAAATGATGCTCTAATAAATATTTCAATATTTATTGAAACTGAGTCGTGCAGTACAATATGCAGGTGAGGTGTTGCTTGATTTTGGTTGTTATATATCAATTTAGAATGAAGTTTTGAAGCATATTCTGGGTAAAACTTATTTTGGATCTGGTAATTTGCAGACTGTCCCTAAGCGATTCCATGTCAGCGGGTTGCTCATTGACGGTAAAGGGAAACTTGTTTTGATAAAAAACGTTTTGTAGTTTGTCCGTTACATAATACAGATTAAAAATAGGTATTATTTGTTTACTAACAACATTCTGGTCTCGAGCTATTGATTTCAGCGCTACGGCGCTGTAGTGCTAGAGTGTGATGCAGCCCTCACGAATGCTACTGCAGTAGAAGAAAACTTGAGAAAGTTTTACTAAACTTAACCAAAAATGCTGTCGTGTGCAATACATGCAAGGCGGAACTTGCTTTTCACGGGAGCACAACGTGTATGTTGGAGCACTTAAAGAGGAAGCATCCCGGTGACTCCCCGGCAAATTTCGACTCTCCTCTGCGTGACGCGCATGCAATCATGTGATTACACAGACTAAACCAATGAGAGTTCAAATAAAATGTTTACTCGTGAAGACATTTTGATTTTTATTTTGCTTATATGCCGCGTAGATGTCAAATTTACTTGTAACACATTGTTCAACTATAAATATTGTTTAAAAAGTTTAAAAGAATGCAATCGCTTAAAGCAAGTTGCTTACAGTAGTGAATATTGTAATAATTTATGAATGTACGGCATTATACAAACTTTAGATGTTTATATTTTATTTGCGTATTCATTAGAATAATTAACATTTAACGTAAAAAGAAGGATTAAACAAAGTAAAAATCATTGATATAAAATAAAAAGCTATATAGATCCATTCACATTATGGGAAAAAACTTGTCCCACAATGGGGAATGTTCATTTTAATAGCTTTAAGAGTCAGAAATAGAATAAAATGAAGACACACACCAAAGCATTTCTTTCTCACACCATTCATTATCTTATGCTGATTCTAAAATTATCTTTATTTGTTTCTTAAATTTTGAAATGTTCCCAGATTTTTTAAGAATTGTTAGATTATCACCCTCCAAATATCTAGTTTCATAACTGTGTATTTCCCTGGATATTACTTTTGATGAACTAAAACGAGTGGTAAACCAACAATTATTAATGCTGCTGTCAAGATATGTTCACATTCAACTTTCTTTTGTCTGTAATGCAGCTGATTATTTATTGTTTTCTATTGAATTAGAACAAAACATGTAAACAATGCTGAGAGAGCATTTGTGTGTAATTTGAGTGTTACAGAATCAGAAAACTTAAAGAGAATGACATGTTTAATTGGCTTAAAGTTCATTAAAACAACTATTTCAAAAGCTGAAGTGATTTTCTTATTTTATTTATTAGTTAGAATATTTGTAACTCATTATTTTAAAAAGACCTGTTAGTTGAAAAAGCAGAATAATCGTTCAAATGATACTGATTAATCATTGAAATAATCGATGACTAATCGATTAATCTGTCTAATAATCGATAGATTATCTGATTACCAAAATAATCATTTGTTGCAGCCCTATTGTGTTCTTTGATTTCTTCACTGTCGTTGTCTTCCTATGTTTGTCGGACCGTTAACTGAATTTTGTGATGGATGTTTGGAAAAACAATGAAATTCCAAGGACTTCAAGTACTTTTACTTGTCACTATACAAAATATATAGCTTTATCTATCTGATTCAAATTTCACATTTAACCATCACTCAATATTGATAAAATCAAACCATTGTTAAACTACCTTTATACCCGGTCATAAATCACAACAATCAAACCACTTCCTGTAGCAACGAGGTCACTCATCCTCACTACAAGAACCTCATTCATGAACTTCCTGGATCTTAAGCCTTAGCCAAGTGTATTCCATTTAAACAAAGATATCCGCACCTAAAATAATCAAGATTGCTGCCTTGTGCTTTTTTTTCATTAAAAGGCAGATGTTAGCACACAAACATTCATATTGGCTAGAATTTCAGCATTGTACCAAAATGAATGCCAAATGAAAAAGATGCATAAATTCAGATTCTTTAAACAACACATAACATTTCTGAAATGACAAAAAAAATGCAAGTGGAAACAGGTTCTCACCTCCCATTCCAGAATCTCTGGCCTCATGCTGAAAGAACCCCGACAATAGTTACACTTCAGCTGGATCTTCTCTGAAGACGAAACAGGAAGTCCATTTTCTGATGTTTGGATTGTAGCATTCTGAGGGGAATTGAGTTGAAGCCGCCATTATCAGTTCGTGCACCGACAGACGAATGATGAGTCATGACCTAGACTGTGATTTCAAGGAACTACAAACGGCATCCTGAAATACCTGGAACTTGGTGACGCATTGAGAACTGCAGAAGCTCAAAACCTTCCCTTCGGGGAGAGTTGCCTGAAACTGAGGTAATGCGTTCCTCTTACAGAAATGACACGAGGGCTCAGAATCTATAAAACAAGAGGCACCATTTAAAACCAGAAATCAACATTTGGGAAGCATGCGGATTTTGCATATTCAACACATCACACTTGACCCTTGCAGGAAAATCAATGAAGGTCATCAGCTCGAGCTTGCCATACTCACTCTGGTCCACAGCAGCAAATTTGTTCTTGCTCATACAGGCCGTGGTGCAGTACGTCTCTGTGCCCCCATTTGTCCCAATACACTGAGTGGCATCAAGTGATCTGCACATCACCTTACACCCATTGCACTGTACCAACTTCCCATGAGTCTTTGGAGAAAACAGAAATCATGGGTAAGCACCAGTGTTGGGCAAGTTACTTTAGAAATGTAACTCCTTTTAAAAGTAATCAAGTTACGCTCTTTGTCGAGAAATTTGTTACATTGCTGGTTGGGGAAAAAGAAATAAGAAGATAAAAGTGAAGCACTGACCTGTTTATAATCCCTGATGCAGTTTTGACAGCAGAAGCGCTTCTGTTGACCATCAATGAGTAAAAAGTGGTTTGCCGAGGCACGACTGGGAAGGTAGTTCCCACATTGCTCACAGCAGTTCATGATAAGCCCGTTAGCCATGCGGTAGCGATTAAAGCAAGCATCACTGCAAATCTTGTGCGTCACATTCTTGAAGCTAACCTCATGCCGAATCTGAAAGGAGGAGAAAAGCCACACTTAATATACCAAAATTAAAATATATGTGATTTTACTGTGTCCAGCAGACAAGTGATTATAAAAGGGCTTTACTTAAAGAAAACCCTCCCCATTTCATTCTGTCAGCAATGGCTCCCCATGGAAGAAAAAGGTCACAAAATCTGAGAAAGGAAATAATTTACACAGAGAGGTAAGGGCTACAGGAAGATCAGCAAAGCTTTACATATCAGTCACAATATTGTAGCAAAGGTGATCCAAAAAAATTAGGAAAGTTGGAAGTGCAACCAGAGATGTCCAGGCATGGGTTTTGTCCACTAAGGAAGCCTCTCCGAAAGCCTGTGCACAAAAAGCCTAGAATTGACTAGGGCCCACCCTGAAAGAGATGAAGACAACTTGGAATCTATAATCTGGAGTGACGAGAAAAAGATCTCCGTTTTTGAAACTAATGGTTATAAAACTGTATGCCATCGCAAAGGTGAAGATTTCAAGGAAAAATGCCTGGTGCCTACACTGAAACATGGTGGTGGCAGTGTCATTATTTGGAGGCTGCATGAGTGCATTATTTGGGGAGCTACATTTCATTGTAGTACCATGAACAATGTTCTGCTCTTTCCCGGAGGAGGAGATGATGCCATCCCTTGGCGCACTTGGACACACTGAAGAAGAACTTGGTGAAGGTGATCGAATGGCCAAGTATTTCTCCTGATCTGAACCCAACCGAACACTGGTGAATGATAGATGCTGCAATATGTCACCAACTCGTTCAACCCATGAACAGATGAAACTTACAAAAACACTAGATGTAGTCGTTTTTGTTGCGGGTAGTACAATCAATTTAAGTCAAACTGAAGATGTACGTTTGATTATTGACCTTAATTTCATGTTAAATATTGGGAAATTGTCCTGTAGTTGATTGAGCTACTGGGTAAATTCATACTTCATTTCTGTTTGAAGAAATTATTACTTTAATGTAAGTTATTGCTGCATTCCTACCTCTGAAGTAGGGCTGGGCGATATGGACCAAAAGTCATATCCCGATATATTTAGGCTGAATATCGATATACGATATATATCCCGATATTTTTATCAAAAAGTGAGAGCAATTGTTTAGTCACAGTCAAACCCAAATATGACATTTCACAAGTAGTTTTATTTAAACTGGCCGGATGAAACAATACTCAGCTGTTCCCTTGTTTTTGGGAATAAAATATAAATATATTTGAATACGCAAATAAAAATGTAAAAATCTAGAGTTTGTATAATGCTGTACATTCATAAATTATTAAAATATTCAATGCTGTAAGCAACTTAGGCGATTGCATTCTTTTAAACTTTTTAAACAATATTTATAGTTTTACAATGTGTTACAAGTAAATTTGACATCTACGCGGCATATAAGCAAAATAAAAATTAAAACTTTTTCACGAGTAAACATTTTATGTGAACTCTCATTGGCTTAGTCTGTGTAATCACGTGATTGAATGCGCGTTCACGCAAGAGGGGAGTCGGAATCTGCCGGGGAGTCGAAATATGGCACAACAACGGTACACCGCGGGAAAATGAAGCTTGAAGGAGCTTTGTGTCGGGGCTGGAGCTTTTGCGGGTTGCGGTTGGCTTGCAGCTGGGGCCTCGGCAGCGCGCAGTTTCACACACTCTTCATACTGCAGTTTGTGCCACTGTTTTAGATGGTGAAAAAGATTTGTAGTGCTTCCACCCCTGGCTGTAACTTCTTTATGGCACTCCCTACATATGACATGGTTTTGTTTCTCATCAGAAACTTTGAATCCGAACCATCTCCATATTACTGAGCCGCTACTTTTTTGTTTACCAACTCATTTCTCCGCATGCTCAGCAGATGTTGTTGCTTCCTCCATGTTTGTTGAAGAGTGCCGGCGGATTGTCTGCTCCAGAGTCCAGCCCCTCCCCTCTCTGTGCCTGAAAGAGGAGGGGCGTGGCCAGGGGCGCGCGAAGTAGTGCTGAGAGCTCCGGGTTAAAGCAGTTTGCTGGAGCAAGGCTCACAGCGCAGTTTGAACTACGCAGCCTATATCGATATATGCGATATGGTCAAA
Organism: Danionella cerebrum; assembly: GCA_007224835.1. Taxonomy (NCBI): domain Eukaryota; kingdom Metazoa; phylum Chordata; class Actinopteri; order Cypriniformes; family Danionidae; genus Danionella; species Danionella cerebrum. The sequence continues at coordinate 269,749 of SRMA01025933.1, forward strand.
TTTCATATCTCGTTTAAAAATATATCGATATATGTTTTAATATCGATATATCGCCCAGCCCTACTCTGAAGCATGATTTCACTATTATCTATGCTTTAATTAGTCATGGTAAATTGATCGTAAACTTTTCAACTAAAGAGAAACTGAACAAAAATCCCGATTGAAACATCTGTGTCTGAAGTATTTGGACAGGTGACCCAATACTTTGGTGAAATCAGGCACAGCTAAGAAATGGTAGGACAACAAAACATCAAAAATTGTCTGACCTCAGTGAGTTTCCCACAGACGGTGCACTTGGTTTTGAGCTGGCTCTTCTGAGGACTTTGTTTGTTCTCGTAGGCAGCCAGACAGCCTGTGCTACAGAACTCCTGGAAGGATTCGCTGGAGTCCACCTGGGCTACTATGGTGCCTCCTTTCATATTCGTTATGTCTCTGTTAATGGGAAAGTACACGTTTCTCAGAAAAAAATACAGAACATAATGCACTTAAAGAAAAATATGTTGTGGAAAGAGATCGAGATTCATCAAGAGACGTACTTCTTGCACATGGTGCAGTTTTTCTTGGGAGCGGGTTTATGGGAGAAGGCAGATAGGCAAGTTGTTGAACAAAACAGGTGGGCTGAGCCTTTGCGCTGGTACGCTGTCTGGCCTTTCTTCAAAGGCTTCTTACAGTTGGCGCATGTGACTTTCATGGTGCGCTGTGGCTGTTGGGTTCCTGAGGATTGGCAGGAAGGTTTGGACAATGGAGCCGTAGACGATGCCGAGTCCACTCCAGTCTGCTTCTGGTTTCGTGGAAAAGAAGCAGACTGAGAGATCCATGAATCTGAAGGAGCAGAAAAAAAACATTGTAGCAAAAGATCCAAAAACAACAGAACCGAACTAAAAAAAAATGACTAGCAAACATGACTACATTTGGTTTTAATAATCAGCTTATGTAGTGTTTTACTTGAAAGAGAAGACGTCACAAGTTGCTTGATTCTATTGAGCGTACACAAAACAATTTTAATTACATTTTGAAAAAACTATAATGATTTCCCTAAATTTTTAATTTGTCCATGGGAAAACAAAATGAGATTAAGGATCTGATGATAATCTAATTTTCTGCCATTCAAATGAGATTCTTGGGGTAGGGGCATAAATTTAATACATAGACCTGTTTCCGAGGGCACCAAGCATGTGTGGTGAAAAACCAAGCAAGGAGTACAAAGGTATATCTGACGACAGTCAAGCAAAGTGGTGGGAGTGTCACAGTCTAGGACTACACATAGCCTCTGCTGGCACTGGGGAGCTATGATTCCTTGAGGAAAGATGAATGTCAAAGTTACAAATTGAGGCATGCTTCCAAAACGCCAGCAAGACACCCAGTCTTCTGATGATGAAGCGCAGTATAAAGGTGATTATTATTAACTCTATTAAGCATCCTTGATCAGAAAGTAGAGGAGAGCAAGCTTTTCAACATCCAATAGCTTTGTAAAATCATTCAGAAGAAACTGGTTTAGACAGTTCTGCAGTCATAGCTACTTATTAGGACTCGACCACCAGAAGTGCATTCAACACTCACAGTAATATTGTTTCTTAGCTTTTGGTGAATTTTTGGTGAAGAAAACGTGTCCAAACTGCAGTCAGAACTGTTGAAAATTCATGTCCAAATGCTTTTCAAAATGGCTCTATAGTGTTTCAGCTTATGTCATACGCGAGAGTTATTTGGCTCAAAGGTGTCTTACTTTAACAAACTCCTCCTAGAGATTTCATCTGTTCATCTCCAAACTCCACCAATTAAATAGTAATGCATATGGGATGGTAAAATGCAAAGCTTTTTTTTGGCATAAACAGGAAATTGATTCCTTTACAATTTAGTACCATTCTAGGCCTTGTACTTAAACACCTATGTTAACAAAACTATGTACTCATAGCAACTGTTGAAAGTTGACATTTCAACATAAAAAGAAATTTGTTCTAACTCAGGCAAACAATGCTTTATTGTCCTACACACTGTGCTAACACTCCAGGTCTGAACACACCTACAATGTATTCTATCGGCTACAGGGCCACCAGGTGGCCACAGGAAAGACAACGTTTAACATTGATGAAGTACTTCTTTTTTTCACCAAAATATAACTCATAAATATTTAAATTCATCATCACTGCCTGGGATTCTGACACTTTGAAATGTCCTTTTCATAATTTATTTTTCTGGTAATGTTTAGTCATTTTAACAATTCTCACTTCAAAGCATCTAAATAGGATTGGTTGTAGTAAGACCCTTTGATTGCTGCTTGCAGTTTAAGTACATTAGAATTGGATTTTTTTGAGGGTTCAGAGTCACAGGGTAAAGTGTATATATATATATATATATATATATATATATATATATATATATATAT